>JASEKS010000261.1:0-150477 GCA_030770415.1 Pleoardoris graminearum
GTAGTGGGTGTGTGTGTGTGGGGTGGTCGAGGTTGGGTGGTTAGGTGGTAGGCGGTGGGGGGGGGGGTGGGGTTGGGGGGGGGGGGGGGGGTGGTGGGGTGGGGGGGGGGGGTGGGGGGGTGGGGGGTGGGGGTGGGGGGGGGGGGGGGGGGGGGGTGGAGGGGGGGGGGGGGGGGGGGGGGGGGATGTAGGAATGCGACAGCCTTCTAGCTTGGGTGGGATAGGATGTCGACGTTTGATTGTGGTATGGAGGCGTGGACGGCAGTGATGCCTATCGTTCCTGCTCACTGTTCACTGTTCACAGCAGGAAGAGATCTAGCTGGGAAGGAAAATGCTGGTAGGCGTTTTCGTCCGTACTACCCTGGAGCTTCAAGCAGTGATGTATATTCAGAGAGTGTGTAGTAATTCCTTAGTGCGCGAATTGCTTAGTTGTGTTTCGCGGTCGCGACGTGGCTGTTATCAACGAGGCTCTCCCTTATGGGGGCGGAGGTAGAGAGAAAGGAGCGAGTTTTACCTTTTCCAACAGAATGCTGAGCGCTCCCGAGCGCCATCGTTTTCTTCTGCCTCCGAACTGGACGCCGGTTCCTTCCCACCTAGGTCTTAATTTGCATCAGCACGTGGGAGAATGCTGGGGAGTTTGAGCAGAAGAAGCAGGGAGTTCTGTGCGTCTACGGCTTGGAAAGAATGGTTCTTGGTCGGTGTGTCCTGCTCTACAATAAGCAAGGCGAAGGCCGATTATATTATGGCCTTCGTTATCGGGTGTACATGTGTGAGCACTGAAGCAGGATCTCCATCTCATCATTATACGTTACTATAGCTCGTATCACAATTCAGGTGTCTCTGTTCTAGATAGAAGCGTGCTTACGTAATAAGGGATATATAGTCTACGCTACGGGGCTTTAGCTTAGTAGTAATTTATCTTTTTACTCTTATAGATAATATATACCTAATTTAGTTTATATATTATATTATATTACTATTTTACTTTAATTTTTAATATTTAAATTGCTAACGTATCTTTTAGAGTAATTTAATATAATATAACTCTAAAAGAGTTTTATTACTTAGTTATACATAATACGTTAGTTCTATAAAATATTAAAATTATTAAAGAACTTAAAAATAATCTTAAGCTCTATTCTAGTATCTCTAATACTTAAGTTTTTTAAAATTTTATTTAAGCCGTAAAAACGCCTCTATTAGACCTATTAAAATATAAAAAAATATAAATAGTTACTAACTATTATAATTATTAAAAGTAAGTTAAAAAGGATATAGGCTAACCTAAAAGTAAAGTAATAGTATAAGAATATATATACTTTTACTATATATACGGGTACGAGGAGGCGTATAAAAGGGGAAATAATAAAGGCGCTGTGCTAAAACTAATTAAGCTACTAGCTATATATAACTAGTAGTAGTACGTATACTCCTAATAAAAAAAAAACTAATAAAGACGATAAAGTTTAGTAAAAATACTATATTAGAAGCAGTATACTATAAAGTAAGTTATAACTATTTTATATACGTTACCTTTTTTATAACTATTTTTATTATTATAAATTACCTTATTATTACAGCAGCTAGAAAAAATTATTTAAAATAAGTATTTTATATACGTACTATTATAGATAGACTATTAGTTAGTAATAGCTAATTAGAAATTAGGAGTACTAATACTTAATTTTTATATTAAATTTAATCCTGCTAAAAATAAAATTAAGCTAAAAGTTTATCCTATTTACTTAAGTAAACTAAATAAAATTAATAATTATAAAACTACTACTAAGACGTGTATTAAAAATATTTAAAAAATAATTATTTTATAGTATTTAAACTATTAAGATTTTATCTATATTTAGTTATACTAAAAGGAAAAAGTTTTTTATATTAATATTATATAAGCGCTTTATCTAACTAAGCTGTAGTAAACAGTATAATAATACCTAAAAGTAGTAAAAGATAAGTAGAATTTACTAAAATAGTTTTATAAGCTCTAGGGGATTAGAAATTAAGTTAATAATAATTTATTATTATTATTAAAAAAGGACTAAGAGTTTCTATATAAGCTAATAGTTAGATTTTAGATATAAGAGGTCCTACGCGGTATACTAATATAAAAGAAGTTATTCTTATCTTAAATACTAAGCGCGGAGCGCGAAGGGCAAAAAGTAAAAAATAACTAAAAGAATAGCTATATAAGGTTAGTATGTTTAGGGATATAAAAGCTTATAAAAAATAAGAAGTAATAAATAATAAGTAATAGCACTTAAGGTATCGCGAGTTAGGGCAGCGTAATTAGTTATATTTTTATAACCTTAAAAGTAACTATTAAATAGTTACCGGAGTTAAGCTTCTAATAATTATATAATTAACTTACTAATAATAAAGGGATAGTTTAATAAGAAGAATAATAATAACTAAATAAATAAGTACCGGCCTCTACTAACTATTATAATTAAATATTTTTATTTTAATTAAAACTCTTTATATTTACTAATTTTAAAAAAATACGCGCTTAGCTCTAACGGGTTAAAAAAAAATAACTATTTAATATTTACTAACGCTTTAACGCAGGCGACTAAGCTATAATTATAAAAAATTTAACTATTTTATAGAGTTATACTATTTTAATTTTTATTTTAACTATACGTCTACTGACGCTAAAGGCCCCTTATATTTATAAAAAAATAAAATAAACTTAACTTTAACCTTTAAAAAAATAATTATAAATACTATTTTTATTAATTATTAACCTATTTCCTAATAGAAATCTTAAAGGTTAAATTTACTATTACTTATATTAATAATCCCCTTTAAACTACCTAAAAGGCTAAAGTTACTTTAAAACTTAGCACTAATCTACTTTAAAAAAAGACTTAAAACTTTTTAAAAATTAAAATACTAAACGTTTTTAAAGAACTACTATAATAGTCTAATAAAACTAAAATTAATTTTAAGTAAATTATTTAGTTATCTAAGTAGTTTTTTATAGAACTTTTAGACTATATTTACCCTTTTTAAAAAGAGCTAAATATACTTAAAATTAATAAAAAATCTTAAAAGGTCCGAAGCTTTATAAGCTATTTAAATAAAAATCTTTAGACTAGACTATAAATTTTAGAGGAATAATAGATTAATACTATTACTAAAATAAAAAAAAAACTAATTCTTTTTAGTTAATACGAAAGACGACTAATTTTAATAATTTTAAAATATAAAGATTTAAAAAGAATATATAAAATACAGGAGAATCTACTAAATTTTAAAAATATTTTAAAAAAAATTAATAAGTATAGTTAGGTACTAACTAGTCTAATAGGCTACTAACTAAAATAAAGTTTTTTACTAGTATACTAATTTATTATTATTATAGTAAAAAAGATTACTATACTTTTAATTACTAGTATAAAAATAAGCCAATAGTCTTTAAGTTTAAAAAAGTAATTAAAAAGGCCGCGTTATTAACTTAGGTAGAAAAAGAAAAAAAATAAAAATAATTATAATACTTACCGCCTATATTAGAACTATTATAAGCTATTTATTAAAAATACCTAAGATTAAATACGTTAGTAGTTTATTTAACTAGTTATATAACTAACCTAAAAAAATAGTTACCCTAAAAGCTAAAATTATAAATAAAAGCTATATTAAAATCTTTATAAATTTAAAGTTTATTTTAAATTTTATAAGTACTAAGCTAGTAAAAGAGATAGGCTTAAAAGTAACTACTCTTAATAGACTATTAGTATAAATAATAAATAGTTTTAATATAACTATTTATAATACTATAGTTACTAAAATAAACTTAACTAACTTATATAATTAAAGTTAAATTTAACTAATCCTATTTATAGTTACAGATCTCCCTTAATATAAAATTTTTTTAAACTTACTTTAGTTTAACTAAAAAAACCTAAAAATAAATATTACTACTTAAAGGGTCCTCTTTAGAGATAACCCTAAAAAGAATAATATTTTTATTAAAAAGATTACTCTTAAAAGCGTAAAAAAGTTTAAGTATACTATATATAATCTAACTACTTAAATATACGTATGCCTAGTAAGGTTAGTAAAAATTTTAATTTAAAATAAACTAAATAGGTATAAAGAATACTCTATACTACTTAAGTATTTTTATTTTTTAGATTTAGTTTTAAATAAGAACTTTAAGATCCCTATAGATTATAAATTAAATAATCTAAAAATTAATTTTAAGTCTAGTACTAATTCTCTATATTATTTTATATATAATTTTTTAGTTACTAAATTAGAGGTTTTTAAAAAGTATATAAAAGAATATTTTAAGCGTAAGTAGATTTAGTAATTAAAATTTTTAGCTAAAGTTTTTATTCTTTTTATAAAAAAAAAGAGAGGCGGCCTTAGACTTTATATAGACTATAAAGGCTTTAATAAAATTATAATTAAAAATTATAGTACTTTTTTACTAATTATAAAATTACTAGACTAGTTTATAAAAATATAAATTTATACTAAATTTAATTTATAAAAAGCTTATTATTATATTTATATTATAAAAAATAATAAATAGAAGACCGTATTCCGTATAAAATATAACTATTTTAAATATATAATTATATTTTTTAGTTTAATAAATATACCTACGCAGTTCTAATAGCTTATATTATAAATATTAACTAAATTAGTTAATATAACCTATATAGTATACTTTAATAATATACTTATCTTTTTAGATACTAAAAAAGAATATAAAAATTATATAAAAAAAGTATTATAGTATTTATATAAAATAAAACTTTATTTAAATTTAAAAAAGTATTTTTAGTATACTACGTTTATAGAATATTTTAGCTTTATTATTTTACTTAAAGGCCTCTTAATAGACCTAAATTAGGTTAAAATAATTTAAAATTAGCCTAAATCTACCTATATACGTAATATTTATATTTTTATTAGTTTTATAAACTACTATTATAGATTTATAAATTAGTTTTTTTAATTAGCCTTACTATTTACTAAATTAATTTAAAAGGCGCTAGGTAGCGCTAAAGGCGGGCTAGCTATAAAAAAAAAAGAAAGCGTTTATATAAATATAGGTAACGCTAATAAAAAATTTTTTAAAAAGTTTTAAAATATCTTTTTTAAAATACTAATACTATTATACTTTAAGTATAGAAAATAGACTTAAATTAAAACTAATATTTTTAATAAAACTATTAGCGCTATTTTAAACTAATTAGTTTTTAAAAAGGATAAATTATTCTAGTAGTAGCTAGTTAATTTTTATTTAAAAAAGTTAAATAGCGCGTAATATTATTATAATATATATAATAAGAAACTCCTTACTATTATAGAAAGTATTAAGTACTAAAAATAATACTTATAAAGTATTTACTTTAGGATTCTTATAAATTATAATAATTTATAATAATTTATATAAATAAAAACTTTATTACTGTATTAAGTATAGTTATACTTATTTCTTTTAAAGTATAATTTTAACGTATTCTATAAAATAGAATTAATAAATTTAGCTAATATTTTATTTTACCGCCCTAATTATATACTAAGGTTTAAAACGGCTAAGTATAAACGTAATATAGCCTTTATAGTACCTATAAAGGAGCTATTATAACTTTTTACTATAAAGGTTAATAGGGTTATAGTTTTTATAATAATAACTTATATATAAATAAACTATAAACGTAACTTAAAGCGTATAAAGAAAATTTAAAACTTTAGGCTACGTAATTTACTTAAAAAGGAGATAATTAATTTAAAATACCTAATAGATCTAAAGGATAAAATATTAAATCTATTTAAAAATAGTAATAATAATTTATAATTAAATAGTTTAGAGGGTACTAAGTTAAGATTAATAAAGCTAATATAACTTTATATACCTAAAAATAAAATAAGGGTAATTATAAAATACTATAATAGTTCTTTTTTAAAGTATTTTAGTATAAAGTGTACTCTTAAGCGCGTATAGCGCAAATATATATAAATAAGTATATTTAAAAATATTATTAACTATATTTATAACTATAAGCGCTGTTAGCGTACTAATTTAAAAATATATAAATTATATAGTCTCTTTTATTTACTTTTTATTTTTAATAGACTATAGTAATACGTAACTATAGATTTTATTATAAATTTATTTTTTAGTCGCTTTACTAAAAATATTTATAATATAATTTTTATAATTATAAACTATTTCTCTAAAATAGTCTATTATATACTAGTAAGAATAAATTAGAATAGCGTTAATTTAGTCTAGTTTTAGATTTATAAGATTATAAGATTTTATAAAAATTTAAAAATAATACTATTTAATAAAAGTCTATTTATATAAGTAAAGTATTAGAACACTTTCTACTATTATTTAAATTTAAAGTAAATTTTAACTTCTACCTTCTACTTATAGATAGATAGGTAGATAGAATAGTAAAATAAAATTTTTAAATAGTATTTTTATATCTTCTATTACCTAAAATAAAATAATTAAACGTTATAAATCTCTTATATAAAATTTATTTATAATAATAGTTAATATTTTATTATTAAATATATACTTTTTTAAGTTTACTACGGATACAGCCTAAAAGAGCTAAATTAGCCCTTATAGGTACTAGATAAGGAAGAGAGTTTTTAAACTTTCTACTTAGTCTTTAAATTTATTAATATCTATAATAAAGCTAATCGAAAACTAGAGATAGTATAAAAATATTAAAAAATATTTTAAAATAAAAAGCGTCTCTTACTAAATTTAGAAATAAAAAGTAAGATCTAGATTTTAAATTATTATATATAATCTATAAGACTAAGTAAAAAAATTAACTAAAAATAGCTAAGTCCTAGTATAATAGTTAAATATATAAATAGTTTATTTACTATATATAAAATTAAACTTATAAGTCTAAAATAAGTCTATCTAGTCTTTTATCCTTTCTTATTAAAATTATATAAATTCTAAGGCATACTGCTATATAAGTAGAAGCTAATAATTAATATATTACGCTAATTTAGCGATAATATATATAATATAAAATATATTATAGACTATAAATATAATAAATCCGGTTAATAGGAATATCTTATTAAATAGTAAGACTATTTAGACAAAAAGAACACTTAGAAATTTAAAATTTTAATTAGTATAGAAGCGTTAAAAAAGTTTTAAAAATAATTTAAAATTATTTTAAAAAAATTTAGGATAACCCTACTGGACTAAATAATATAAAAGTAAAATAAATTTTTTATAAAGAGTAATAATTTACCTAAAAGTATACTAGTATAATAAAACTAAAGCCGGCCTCCTAAAAAAGAAAAAATAGTTTAAAATAATTTTATATAGACTCTAAAAAAGTTAGAAGAGTTATTTTTTTCTTTTTTAATAGTTATAAGCGCTAAATTAGTCTAAAAAGACCCTTAGTATAAACTAATAGTTTAAAATAAATTACTTTAGGGCTATATTTCCTAATTAAGATAAAATTATTATTTTTTACCCTTATAGTTTTATACGTATTTCTTATAGAAAGTTTAGTAATAAAAACGGCCCTATTAAAAGTTAGAGTAGTTTAATAGTATAATAAGAGAATTATAAAAGATATATAAGTATATTATAATAAAATAAAAACTATAACTATTATAAATTAGTATTATTTAGCCTAAATTATTATATTAAAAGTCTAAATATTACGGTAATAATCGTAGGGATTTAAAAAACTATAAACTTATTTAACTACTTATTTAAAATCTACTAAAGTATTACTTCCTATTATTTATTTTTTAAAAGAAGTTACTAGGGAATAAAAGCTTCTAATAATTATAACTTTTAGTAGAGTTAGTTATACTATTTTAAATATAATAGTTAGTACTAAATTAATAGTTAAAATATACTACTTTTTTATACTTATTACTATTAATAGAAACGGGACCTAAACTAGTAGAGCTAAAAGTTTAAAAAGTATAAAGATTACTATAGTAGAAAAAAGTAAATAGAAAAAATATAATAAAAATTTAAACTTAAGTCTAAAACTAAGTAGTATTATTAGTAGCGTAATAGTTTTTTTTAATTTTTAAGTTAGTTAGAACTACTATATAGGGAGTACTAGACTTCTAAAAAATATATTAGTAATTAAGTATATTAGATAGTACTAAATTAGTTTAAACTATACTATTATACTACTATAAAGAATACTTACGCTTTTCTTACTCTTTTTAGGACTTAACTAAGAGTTATTAAAATTATTTTTAGTTTTAGCGCGCTTTTACTTCTTTTTAAAAGTTTAGTTTAAATAATTATAATTATAAAAAAGGATACTAGACTCTGCGTACTTATTTAAAAAGTAAAAAGCGCTATTATACGTATAGAACTTATTAAAAAACTTAAAATTACTATTATATAATAATTAGCGCTAAATTATTCTAAATCCTTATAAACTATTTATTTATTTAATTAAGTCTACTATAATACGCTTATAGATAAATTTTATTTTTTTATTAGTTTTTTTTTTTATTCTTTTAGATCTTCTTACGCGCTTTAGTTATATTAAAAGGTATAAAAGTAATAGCCTTAGCTATATACTAAAATTAGCCTTTTTAAGAAACTATAGGGTACTTAATATAGTATAGATCTATAATCTAATACTTATATTTTATAAAATTAGTTTTATACCTCGTACAGCGTTTATTAGACGCCTTTTAGTCTAAATAAAAATAATTATTTTTATTATTAGCTAAAGCCTTACTAATAGTAGTTTTAAGTTACTCTAAACACCGGAGCTTATTATATAGTAGCTAATTAATATAATTAGTATTATATAGTGCTAAGTAGTACTAAACTAGTACTTACTATATAATAAGTAGCGTTCTTATTAAAATAGGTAAGATAAATTTTTATTTAGTAGCCCTTATATATAAATAATTCTTATTTATCTCTATTAAAATTTATTAAGTACTAATATTTACTATCTAAAACGCTATATTTTACTATAATACTAATATAACTAACGTAAAATAATTCCGTTTTTTATTTATTTTTTTTAGTTAACTTAACGCGGAAGTTCTTAAAAGTATAATATTTAAAAAGTATTATAGTAGTATAGACTAGAATTTAATAAAATAACTTAAAATATAATAAAGAAAGGCTAATTATAACTTAAAATAACTATATAGTATAATTAGTACTAAATTTTACTACTTTATATTTTATATAAAATACTTACCTTTAAAAAAAAAAGTTAAAATTAATGTAAAGAGTAGGAGCGAAAGTCTCTAAAACCTAATTTTATAACTAAAAGTGCTAAGACGCTAGCGCTAGTAAAATAATATTATTAATTAATTTATTATATAATTAACTATACCTAATAAGAATAATAAAAAATAAATTATACTAAATACTACTAAATAATAACCCGTAGAAAAAGGCCTTAAAAAAGATATTTAATTCTAATATTTAATATTATTATACTAAAATAGTCTAAAAGGTGCTAAATAGGTATATTTAGGCTATATATTTTTATATTATTTATTTTTAGGCCGAGAGCAGTTCTAAAAAAAAAATAGTATTATAATTTAAATATTTCTGTTTTAGATAGGAGTGTACTTATATAATAAAAAATATATAGTCTACGCTATAGGGCTTTAGCTTAGTAGTAATTTATCTCTTTACTTTTATAAATAATATATACTTAATTCGTCTTATATATCGTGCTATATTGCTATTCTATCTTAATTCCTAACAGCCCCCCTAATTTTTTTTTTTTTAAAAAAAATAAAATTAAAATAAAATTAAAATAAAATTAAAATACTATTATAATTATCTTATATGTTTCGTATATAATAGTAATATATTATAAAAAAAAAGTTTTTATACTATTACCTAGTTTATATAGTATTTTATTTTAAAAATTAAGTAGAATAATATATATTAATCTATTTTAGAACGAATATATTAATATTTTAAAATATTTTTAAACTAAAATAAAATTTAATAAAAACGTTTTAAAGTATAATATAAAAATAATAAGCTATAGTATAGCGTAAACTTTAAATAGAAGTTTATATAGTAAATTTTAGTATTATATATAAAGGTATACACATACTCCTCCTTTTTTAAAACCCCTTTTAGTTGCCCCGAGCCACTATAGTTATACTATTTATTTGATTAGTATTTAAATATATTTAGTATTATATAATTATATACTTTACTAGAAATTACGACGTATAAAAAGAATTAAAAAAATTTATAATAATATATTATTTTTTAAAAACTACTTAGGAGTAAAAGGGTAGAGATAAATATATTATTATTAATATATACTAAATACTTAGGCGCTCCTTTTATATTTAATTATTAAGTTATATATTTTTATAATATTTTATTAAAAATTATAAGTACGCCTAGAGCTTGATCTAGTAATATAATTATAGTAAGGAAACTCTATTATATACTAATTTATATACGTAATAATTATATATTTTATATATTAAAATATATTTATAAATATAACTTATAACCACGATTTCCCTATAAATATATTGTAAAGACTTAAATTTATATCCCATAAAAACTTATATTAATATCCCCGCAATAGCATGTCCAACTTACCCCTAAGCACGCTATGGTACCGCTCGGCGACCACGGCGACGCTGTGGGGTCGTTCAGCTATTTGAAATGCATAGCAGGACGATCACCGTGCAAGTTACGCATAGGTAGTTCATCTAGTTCGAATAACGGGGGACGGAGCAAACACCTCGCGCTCTGGCAATCTGTTCAAGCCGGCTTGGTGGACCGCTTTGTCGAGGGTTGTTATGTCATCCAGCAAGGTTCGCGAATTGCATTTGCTTAATATTGTGATTGATGTATGGTAGCTCCGAAACGGCATCCTAATGCACGAGTATACACTGCGAAGACCAGTGCGAGTGCTATCTGGCTGTTCCGTGTCTCTCGTGTACGTGGTTCTACGGAGCTTTTTTCATGAATCAGAAGGTATTATGCAGCTTCAGTTGCCGATGATGCTGTTGCGATTAAGTTGAACGCACGCGCGATGTATAGTTTACGCTCCTTCTCCCGTCAGCTACAGTTCCCACCCAAACTACAACCTCAACACCATACCTCGTTAAACCTATTAACTCCCACTAGCATAATTGCCTCGTGCACGTATTATTACCGCCTAGAGAAAGTATAGTTTGCAGGCGCAGGCTACGTCCCTTGACGATGAGAACCACGGTTAGTACAACGTGTTCAAAACGCTCCTGACAGATTCATGGATCCTCTGTCCATATTGAGAAACTTTTTGCCATATTCAGTTACAAACGCGGAGGTCGTGGCTGTAGAAATCGACTTGACGGCCCTTAGACATTCATGGAAGCCAGTGGCAGAGGAGTATCCAGCCCTGATACGAAGGGCAAGGAGCCCAGCTCACGTATTTGTCACGTCATTATGCCGGGTATAGGATTGTCTGTCTGTGTCGTCTTGACAATTTTCGTCGCGAGTGAAATCCGCCACAAAAATGCGTCACTTGCGGTCCTGCGGAGTCTCAGGACCATCATAATGGATGGATGTACGACTGACTGCTGCTTCCCATACGGCTCGCAGCGAAGCGATTGTCGCCATGGACTGTACAACTCATACGGCAAGCTGTAATCGAACATTAGAGTCATTAACGCTCTTTGATACGGAGCTATTATATTACTTTATTAATATTACGCATAATTATATATAAAATTAATAATTTAATTAATTATTATTAACCTATATTTTTTTATTATTTTTAGATTCTCTCTATAAGGTTTTCTATTTACTTACTATTATATTTAATAATTTTATCCTTTATAGTTTACTACTTTAGATTAAACTTTTTTTTAGTATTATTTTTATTAATAGTAACTTAAAGAGCTATTATCTAATAGTTAATATATATTTACTTATAATATATCTTTTTTACTTATATTTACTTTTTATAATATTCGGTTTAATTACTTTACTTTTATTATAATATAATAGATTAAAGACGTCCTTATTAATAATAAAAATATATATCCGCTTAGTAGATCTAATATTAAATATAATTATTAGCTTTTATAGTATTAAAAGTCGTAATTAAAATATTAATAAAAATATAATAATAAAAAACGTAATCATTTATACTTAAGTACTTAACGCCCTTTAAAGGGCTATTTTATATTATACTATTAAGGTTACTATTTATAGTATAAATATATATATCTCTATTATTACCCCTTTAAACATTTCTTTTTATATTTTTATTTAGTGCGTCTTCTTATTATAATTAATATATTATTATTTATACTAGTGGTCGTATAATCTGTTCAGGTAGGTAACGACGATAAAAGAGACCTTAGAGTCATTGTTAGCGAACTTCACTGCACATATCAAAGAGAGAAAATCTAGAGTAGCTAGCTATACAGCATTCGTGTCATCAATGCAAGGTTAGTGAAGAAGCATCTAAACGACAGCAACAGGACAGCCCACGTGAAGATGACAACAGCTGCAACAAGTCTGTGGTCTGCACCCCTTGTATAGCAATGCTGGATTACATCAATTCCAGAGAACCCGAACTCAACTTTCTATCGTTCCAGCACATTCTTCTCGCCCTGTATGCTCTTGCGCCGGAGAGCAGGCACGTGAAGCAACATCTAGACCTACCAAACCTGTTAGTATTTCCCCATATGCAGTTCCGCATGGTGGCGGCATTTCAGTGACACAATCTGAATTCGCAGCATCGGCTCGATAGCCGATATGAAAGGCACGCGACCCTACAGCTGGAACTTCACCTTCGCATCGTGAACGCCTTGACCGATCAATCCGAATCTCAGGTCGCCGACTACGATGCATGATCCAGGAACCTCGATTTCGGACGCATCATCTTACTAGGATCTGGCACGCCTATCCCACACCTGACAGGTAGCGTACCTGTCAGCAACGTCTCCACTCACTCTCTGGAAGTAGCGGCTTGCAGCACTAGTAGGTTTGCCGATTCAGAAACCCCGGGCCACAGACAGTGTCGTACGACCATGTCGAGTCATTCTGCTCGCCAGACCTCATATAGATTCCCAACAGATCTGGATGAAGTGAGACATCTCGCCTTCGAAGGTGGCTGGGCATCCAGGGCCCCTGCGAAAGCATGTTGAGCGTGCTCGCAAGGTCGCACGCAGATTCGTTAGAGAGGTTTTGCTCTGGAGTATGTATGTATGGGCGCTACATTCCCAGTGTGGGGTTACGAGATGCGCGAAATGCATGATTTCTTGTACAACGTTAGGTGCAGCCGGGTAGATCGCGAGGCCGACTGGCGGGAATATGCCTTTCAGCTCCTATCCCCAGTCAATGCATAGCCGCAGGTCCAGGATCTTGATGTTTTGGACGCTTCCCTCCAAGTGTCGGCTGTCTCTCGGCTCAAGTGCGCAAGAAGCCTGGAGATTGAAAAGAGACAGCTCTCATCTGTCCAGGCACCCCGAAATTACCGCCACCAAGCTCGACTTGTGGCCACCTGAAACTCAGCTGCCCAAACTGTCTGAAGATCAGCAAATGCCAAGTCTGAGGATATTGCGAGATACGCAAGGTTCAAGAGTTTGGGCGGACAAATTCGCAAGAGGCCTGGTCCTTGTGTCAATCTAGCGAGGAAGACGCTGTGGCATATGCTGTTGCAAGACCCGTGGACGCTCGAAACGCGGTGGTGTCGGTGAAACGCTCGCTCTGTATCGCCCAACCTTCCTCTCCATTCCCATCACCTCTCAGGGAACACCCTTCAAGATAGGAATAATTCACGATATGCTAATTTGACGTGCATGGTTGCACGAACCAACCGATGCGGGTTGCGCCCCGATTCGTGAGTAACAGGACGGGACTAACCCTACTCGAGGGCACCTGCAGATGTCTTACAGAGCACGAGCGCTCCACACTGGCGGGTCGCATTCGCTTTCAAGCCCGTCTCCCTGGACCGTTCTCCGGTTATCGCGTCTCAAGTGCCATGCTGCGCTCATCAGTGTGGGCCGTGCCAGATTGCGGATCCTGCACTTACCCCGAGCTCCGGGCCGCGGAGATCCACCGTCATTAATATGCGTCTGTATCATAGAGGGACCGGAAAGGATTCGAAAAGAAACACCTGTCGACCTCGGCACAGATGCGTGGGAGAACCCCCGGTTCAGGCACGTCGATTCTGACACCCCTGTGCTGAGATTTCATGCCCCTGCTCCATCGCATCACTCAGCGTGTGGGGGCGAGGCGAGGTATGTTTGCCGAAGCCGATGCTGCTATTCTGGACCAATTATCAAGGCATCGCAGACGAGGCTGGACTTTGCGGCGCCCAGTGTCGTATTCGTGAAGTTGCTGCAAATCATTCAGAGTGAAGCCCCCCGGAGTTTGCCGCAGCCGGAGGCGGCCTCGGGAGGCCTGGTCCCGACAGTTTGGTTTTGCGTCTTGCCGTTGTGACGCGTGTATTCTCGGGGAAGCGGGCGTGACAGCCGCTGTGCATGTTGACATAGGACTGATATTGCATCTTATAGGAGTGTGGCTTGAATCGTGGTGATGTAGACACGGCGCTGAACGGTGAAGAAAGTTGCGTTTGTGACTTGTACATGCGTCTTCGCATTTCTGGGCTTGCTTCGTGATCTACACCTTCTCTTCAGAATGTGGATACCCTGTGAGGCTTTGACAGACCGCCAATATGAAGGCACCAAGATATCGCCATTCACCAGGCTTACGGAAGTACGCACGTTTGTCACGAGCAATAATATTCTATAAAAGGGATTTATGCACTGTGTTGAGCTTCGTGAACCGGAATTTGAAGACTTCTGGAGAAGTTGTACACTTGTATATATCATAGTTATGCCATAGAGCAAGTCTATAGCCGTTTTTGCATGTACCGTGCATATGGTCTCGAAGATCCAACCAGGGAGGACAATACGCTTGCCTAAGGAGATCGCGCAAATTGACATTTCGCGGACATGTTACTGGATACTGAGTCGATGTGAACAGAAAGTATCGCCAACGCGTTGTTTAAACAGTGCGATTCAGCATTACTTCCAATCCAGGCATTGAACTTGGCATATGCATGTTTCTGACAGCTTCTGACAGGCGCTGAAGTATATCACCAAATAAGCCAAATGCGACGACTTCTGAAACTTGTTCGGTAAATAATTTTTCTTTAGGTATTAATAGCTTTATTACAAACAAAAGAAAAAGATGTTATAGCATGTAGAGAATAGCGGATCCTGGGTGCCAATAAAGTGGCGTAGGGCTCGTCGTGAGGATGGGTTGCTTGAAGCGGGAGTTACTGCAGGTAGCAATCTCCATCGTAAGGAGTACTCCGATCTTTACTTTGCGAGATCGTTGCTGCGCGGTTGAATGCACAAACGCTTCAATAATGCCCAAGCCGGGGACAGGCACTGTCTCCAACACTCATGAAACATCGTGACTCTGTATGCTCAAACTGACTGGGTGCGTGTTTGAGCGCGGTACATGGGTTTGTCAACAATCGCGCTTCTTTGTACATGCATAAACTTTGCGAGTGCATCACAACTCCCCACAAGACCCTTGTTAGCAAGTGCAAAGAACTGTACAATATGACAGCGACCTTTGTGATTACGAAATCGGGGTTGCGCAGCGAGGCCTAGGCCTTCTGCAGTACGAGCTATGAGAGATTTGTGCACTCTTTGACACCTGGACGAAGAGTCCCTGCTTAGGAGCGCTGTAGATTTGACGCAGCAATTCGAATCTGTCTTATGGATGCCCAACGCAGTCAACCGGGCAGCTGTCGAATAAACATTCTAATTCCGGGTGCGTATGAACGGGGTCCGGGGTAATGATGGGTGCCGCGGTTGGTACGGAGAGCGAGAAGCAGAGAGGACAGGGGCATCAAGCTAGGATCTGAAAGTGAATGCGAGATGCTAAACCGGGGTTGTCGAAGCCACGGCGCCTGCAACTTCCGATGGAGGCTGGCTTCAGCCGTGGTATTGGGTCGCCCGTTGGAGAACCCGAGCTGCAAGACACGCAAAGACACAGGAATATGAGTGGTGCTCGGCAGCGCTGGTTCGGGTGGTCTCGTGAGCACACTCGTATCGGCGCTATTGGGGCTGCACAGAATGCCGAGATGACGAGAGCGTGGCTGCTGAGCTAGTGTTTGATAGCCCTTCGGCACACTGTGAACAGAGTGCGAACAGGGCCAGGCCATGCTGCAAGTCGCCAATATGGGAGGTAGCAGGAACGGATGCCCCACACGAGCTAGCGAGGATGATGGCCGCGGCCATTGGGAGCGAAGACACGATTGTCCGGGAGCGTGGGCAAGGCACCGGTCAGCAGTGTTGATTGGATCGCTATAAGGTATTAATGTAATGGGAACTGGCGGCACAGATATCTTCGCAGCCGGTGCGTGCGGGAGGGCCTGGGCGGGACCATCCTTGGGTTGGGGCCGCACGGATACGGCAAGCAAATGCAGGGAGCTCGGTGATATTTTTGTCATTGTTCATCGGGTATAATGATGCTGCTCCAGGAAAAGGCGTATTCGCTATCAAATCAAGTATTCGGATGTCTACGTGCAAGGAAGTATAGATCCATAGTGAAGGTAGGTTTTGCAACGCTCAGGCGGTCCCAGGCAGACGGATCGCGCTTTCAGAGCGCCGCTCATTTGGCCTCCCGCTCCCGCTTGCTTGTTTCCCGCCCGAATAAGGAATAGAACCTTAGGTATAAAACATATTACAAATAGGTATCTATGAGAAGGAGTACTATAATATAATAATTAACCTATTCTTATAATACTATAAACTACTAATAAATAAAATAAAAAGAATAAAAAGAAGTGTAGAATATAACTTTAATATATAAATCTTATTATATAAATATAAATATATATATAGTATAATAACTAAGAAAAAAAAGTTATAGTAACTAAAGGTAACTAAAAATTTTTTTTTAGTATATAAACTTTTCTTTACTAAATATTATTATATATATAATTTATAGTATTATTATACTTTATATAAAATTAATTAATATACTTTATAAGCTTTATAAACGTGCTTAATTGTAACGAGTTAAGTCTAATAAGTTATAATAGCACTTATTAATAGGTTTATAATAAAATAAAAACTATTTTATTTTTTTTTAATACTAACTATCTATTTTCTTTTATACCTAAACTATTATATATTATTTTACCTATACTTATAGGAATTTTATAACGCTCTCTCTACTCCTTTATATATTATTACTATATTTATTATATTTACCTATTATATTTACTATCTTATATATAGCTCTTTTCTTTTTTTAACCTTAAGGCTAGGCCTGTTTAGTTATTATTACTAGTACTCTTTTTACTAGGTTTTATATTTTATAGTTATTCTATTACTATATTTATAATTATATATTACGACATCTTATTTTTAAACTCAATATAGTTAGAGTTATTTTAGTTATTTAGTATAACTAGGAGTTAGTACTTTTATTTTTAGATATAGTTTAAGTTATTATTAGTAATATAGCTTACTACGTAAGTTAATAATAATTACTATTACTATAGCTATAGCCGTATAGGTATAATATATATCTACCTATTTTTATAAAAGCTATTTCCTCTATAAAGGTATAGTTTAAAATAATTACTTTTACCGTTTATTTTATACTACTTAATTACCTACTTAGGTTAAAGCTTACTATAGTATTTTAGAGCGTTTTAAGAATTTTTAGTAAAAAGGTATTTAGTATAAAAATATATTTAGTTATATAGAAGGTACTATATATATTACTTTTATAGGACTGTTTAGCTATATTATAATATTTATAGAGAAATCTAATATAGTTATTTAGTATAGTAATCTACTAGTTATACTTTTCTATATCTTATATATATAGTAGCAGAGTGCGCTAGTATATATTAATATATTATAGTATACTAGTAATAGTTAACTACTTTTACCTTATCTTTTATTTTATTTTATAAATAGACGTCTAGTACTAGATTAAAAGGTAATACTTACTTACGTATTACTATTTTAACTTATTATAACTAAGTATAATAATTACGTCCTTAGCGTAACGCGTTAATATAGAACTATACGCTATTTTTATTTTTTATTATTATACCTAGAATGTCGTAGAGCTGTTTTATAGGAATCTCTATAGTAACTAGTAGTTATTTCTTATAATAATATAGGTACTACGCTAAAAGCGTAGCTTTATTTAAAAAAAAAAGCTTTATAAAGCTATAGTAAAATATAATAATAAATATATAATAAATATTAGATAAATAAAGGTATATATATATTTCTCCTTTTTCATAACCCCTTTTAGTCGCCTATATAGCCACTACAGCCACACCCTTTTGTTTAATTAATATATAAATATATAAATATATATATACTTTCTTATAATATACAGGGGAGTAAAACAAAAAAGGACTAATCTAAAAAGATATCTTTTTTAAAATAATATAACTTTTTAATTAGTAAGTCTAGAAATACAAAAAAAAATACTATTTTAAAGAAAAAGACTAGTAGATTTTATTTACTATATTAGGGGCTGCTTACTAAGTAGTTTAGGAGTAGTAAAAAATTAGTAAATATAGACAATATTTAAGACCTTACTTTAAGTTAGTACAACTTTTTATTTAAGGTGTAAAATTAACTTATATTTATATATATAATAATAGATACTAAGTTTTATTAATATATTAAATATTTTTATATTTTATATATTAATTATATAATTATATATAAAAGTCACTTTTTCACATTTTTAATAATAAACTAGTAAATAATAAATTACTAATACTTAGTATAATACTCTCTAGCTTTTATAATTACTTTATAACGGTTAGGAAGAGATAAAATATAGTTATTAATAACTTCTTATAGTATATTATTTTACTATTCTATAATAACTCTTTTAAAGGTCTCTATATTTTATAAACTAAATCCTATCCCTAAATTAGCCTTTTTATTTTTATTCAGTTCTTATTTTAAATAATTCTATATATTTTCTATAGGGGCTAAATTAGGACTATAGGCTAGGTAAGGAAATAGTATAATTTTATTATTTTTAAACTAGTTTAAAATATCCGTTGTTTTATAAATAGGGACGTTATCTTATTATAATTACTAACCTAAGTTAATATTAATATAAAGTTTATAATTATAATATAATATAATAATTATAAAGGTATATATATACTCCTCCTTTTTCGAATCCCTTTTAGTCACCCCGAGCTACCACAGTCACACTATTTGTTCAATTAATATATAAATATATATATATTATTATATTAATAAAAAAAGGGGTAAAAAAAGGAGTAAAAAAACTTTATAAAACTTACCCCTTCTTATAGTCGGTTTAACTTTAGGTATAAGAACTTTATTTATATAGTCCTTACTAGTAAAAGAAGTAGAAGAATTAGGTATTTTAATAAATACTAAATTACTTCTACCTCCTACCTAAATTGTACCCTAAATATATAGGGTAAGATTATATCTTATATAATAATTAATATAATTAATATTAAAAATTTAAAACTATAACTTAAAAATATATAAAAAGTTATATATTTTAATATTGTAAAAAGTTAAAATAACTTATTTCGTAATTAGTTAAGAGCTAGTTCTTTTCTAATTTTATTATTACTTTTTTTTCTATAATATTATTTATTCTATTATCCCTTTTATATTACTAACTTATTAGAAAATATTTTTTTTTTAATTTATATTTTTAATATTTTTAATATTTTCTTTAGCGTATTTTAATTTTTTTACTAGCATTTTCTTTATTAATTATTAGTTTTTTTTTACTTATATTAATAGAGTAGTCCTCTTCTTTTAAAAAAAATTATAAAATTCTTTTTATAATATTTAAACTATTTTCTATTAATAGTCTCTTTTTTTAGGACTTCTAGTTAAGTCTCTATTAATAACTCTTTTATCTCTTAAAGTTAACTTTAAAACTTAGCCTTTTTTAATTTTTTTTATATTATAATTATTTCTTTCTTTATTTTTAATATATTATATAGTATAATAAATACTAGTAAAAGACTTTTTTAATATAGTAGCAATTAAAGTAAGTAAATTATTTACTTTTAAAAGAAATTAAACTTAAGATTTAAGTTTTAAGAAATTTAGCTGCAATTTAAAAATATAGGAGTTTAAGTTTATAAAAGGTAAAAGATATTATAATATACTATAATATTAATAATATATTACGTAAGTAGTAATTATATAAACCTAAGCCAAATTTTTATAATTAATAAAATTTTATTATTAAATTACTAATACACCCCGAAAACCTAGTCACGTAACCTATACTAGACCTAAAATAGTATAGTCGAAATTGTAGTTAAATATATTTACTAACTAAAAAGTTATAGGAATCTAAAAAAGGAATGAAAAAAATTACTATATTTAGGTAATTTTAGTTATTAACTTATGCTTAGTAAGCAGTAATTAAAATAGTAATTAAAGTCTGCTTAATTTTCTCTTTAAAACGGTATTATTTACGTATTTTTAGGATTATTATTTAATTTTATATAATTTTAGAAAAAAAGAACTTTTTAGATTAACCCTTTTTTGTTTCATCCTCCTGTAAATATAAATATAATATCTTCGTTTTTAAAAAGATATATTTATAATATACTTATTTAATATTTTATATATTTTATATTATATAAAAGTAAATAAAGTATAGTATTAAAATACTAGTCTAAAAAAATATATACTAAAAAATATTATTTTTCTCTATATAGTTACAAAAATAAGCGTATGTAAAAATAAAATAAAAATCTATTTTAGTTAGATTTAAACTTATACCTATAGTGTATAGCTTAATATATAATTTAATATATAGTTTAGCGTACTAAAGTTTAGTATACTATAGGGCTATAATTACTTCTAATTTTTTTCTCTTTAGGCTAAGTAGTATTTTAGTGCTAGTATAGCAATACTATACTATAATACCCTTACTTTATTATATTATTAAAGTTATTATATAATAAGATTTTTCCTATACGCTGTGGCTGTAAGTTTACTAATTAAAATAAAAACATTTTTTATAATTCTTATATACACTTATTTTTTTAACTATATTTAAAAAAATTACTTTTTTTAGTCTATACCTTTTTTAGACTAGTGTCTTAATACTATACTCTACCTCTTTTTATATAATAATAAGATTTAGTAAATTAATATAAATACTAGTATAACGTTTATTATATATATATAAATAGTAAATTTATATATTATACTGTAATTACTTTTAAGAATAAGATTATAACTAACCCTAATATACCTATTTATAAGGGTATATTTAATAATTACCTTTACGTATAAATAGTATAAGTAATTATAAAGTCCTTATTAAGTATATAAATATATATAGAAGCTTTTAATATATTAAAAAAATAGTATAATATTATCTACTACCTCTTTCTTAGAGGTAAGAGATATAAGAAAAATAAATATAAATAGTAATAATAGTAAGAGAAGGTATTAAACTATATTTACTAGTATAGCACGTTAAAATAGAGTACGTTATAAATAATAACTATAATAGTAACTTAACTATACTATAAAATATTAACCTATAATAGCTTATAAGGAGGTTATATAAAGAACAAGTAGTAAAAAAATAAAAAATAAACTTTATACTTAAGATAATAGATAGTATATAAATATAGAAAATATTTAATATAATAGTAATAACTAAATTATATTATATAACCTACTACCAGTAGCGACGAGTAAAATATAAAATAGATATAATAGCTACTACGCATTAATAAGAGAAAGAAATAGATAGGTATAAGTTTAGATTATATAAGTATATACGTATACGTTTAAGTATAAATAGGTATTTATATATTAATAAAGTAGGTAGAGAATTTAAAAAACTAATATTATAAGTCAGTAAATAGTAGCTCTTTAATACTATCTATACTTAGAATAAGATTAACTTAATAATCGGATATAAAGAAATAATTATTTTTTATAAATATAAGCTCTAAAGTCGCTACCTATTTATATATAATATTTTTATTTTAATTTTAATTATATAAGTATTAATTATATTATAATATATAAAAAACGACTTTAAATTTAGTAGACTATTTAAAATATTATATATATATTAATTCTAAAGTTATTTAATTTTAAAATAATTAGCTTTCTTTATATATATTTATATATTAATTAAATAAAAAGTGTACCTGTATGTAGAGTAGTTAACCTAGATAGATTCGCTAGTAATACGGAGTGTATAAATTATATAGCTATAGTTATATAATTATATAATCTGCACTAGCGAGCAGAATCTTTATTTAGCTATTATATAGATAGTAGATAAGAGAAGATAGATATTAAAAAAGACACAACTATTTATTATTTATTATTTTATACTATTTCCTACTTACTATAATATTATAGAGGACTATTACTCCGTACGAGTAGAGTATAGTTATCCTAACAGTGCCTATAGTAGCTTAAAGTAATTAAAAGAGGGTTTAAAAAATAAAAAGTATATATATACTTTTATACTTAATATAATAGCTTTCTTTATTTTTAAATAAAACTATATAAGTTATAATATTTCTATAAATTTAAAATTATTAAATTTATACTATTACTTAGAGTATAAATTATTATATATAAAAATAATTATTTTTAGTATTTATAATATTATAGTATAGATCTAATATTATAATAATTTAATTTAATTAAAAAAATAAACTATATTTAATTAAGTAATAGATTAGATAAAATAGAATATTTAATTAGTTTATTTACTTAATTAGTTATATTAAAGAGTTAGTTACTAGTTTAGTGTAAAAATTAAATACTTTTTTTAGTAATTAGGTAGTCTTAATATAAAATTTATTTAAAAAAAATTAGTACTAAAATTATAGTATATTTTAACTTTTTATATAGAAAATATAAAGTATAAAAATTATAAATTAAAAATAATAAATATTATAAATATATATAAAAAGTACTAAAAAGACTAAAAGGTTTTATAATAAATAATAATAAAGTATATATATTTTATTATAAATCTATTTTATAAAAATAAAATATTTATATAATAATTATCGCGGATTTATAATACTTATAAAATATAGTAATATATTTATATAATTATAATCTTATAAAATATATATTAGAGTAAATTAACTTTTACTACTACTTATATATAGAGAAATGCTATTAAAATAATACAGATAAGAGCTATAATTGTCCACCTAAACTATTTCTGGAGCTGCTGAAAAGCGTCTTCGCTCCAATTACCTAATCACCGCTCGCCGACCGTGCATGTTGGCCTCGCCCCATGCCACTGCACTGGGCACCGTGTTTCCGAGGAGCAACCCGAGAACCTGCCGTCGCCCATGGTTCACTCCACTCACTCGGCAAGGCCCGTGGCTCCCCATCGCAAACTAATGGCGGGAGCCTATGCCACGTGTGTCTGTTACTCGGCCCTACTTGTGCTGAACGAGGCACGCGCGGTAGTTACTAATACGTATTCTCTAGGTTGTAGATTCTTGCACCATAGGAGCCGGTTGGACGAGGAGCTTACACTGTCGAGATCCCCGCAAGGATGTGGTGCCCAAGCCCGGCTCCCACTCTCCTGGATGGCGCACCCAGACGGTGAAAGCTGATCAGCCGCCCTATTCCAGTGACACCCAGGCTGTCCTGCAATGTGGCGACCGCCGCCGCCTCCGGCCTCCACCAAAGGATAGCTACGGACGTCAAATTTTCCGCGCTCCCAAACCGACCGGAGATAATACACCCCGCGCGCCATGCACGGCGCGGTGGGCATTGGCGGCCCGCCTCTTCAATGTGACGCGCCTAGCCGTCAACCCCCACACACTGTAACTTGAGGCCAAGCCTAGCTCAGCCACGTCCTGTTCATTCGAGTGGGCCGCGCCGCCGTCCCATCTCGGCTCAGGGATCTAGATGTTGTGGGCACGCTGAGATGCCAACCTTGTCCCGTTACCGCGCTTGTCCCATCCCCGTCTGTCTGCACATGCACGTTGATGGCACTGCTCACACTTCGCACATAGCAGGGGTCCCTTTACCATGTCCATGGTCTCTGAGCCCTCACTAAATCAGATGCCTTATGCCGAACATCATCTTTTCATCACTCCTTGGCTGCATGGTAAAGGCTCGCCCTGTCTCGATCTCCGTATCTAGCCGGTTCCGCATATTCCACAGCTCCGTCATCCTTGCTACTCACGGGATGTAGTCTTCGGTTTGTACATCTATGTTATACATATGTACGCCCCAAACTCTCCTCCCCAACCACAAGCGGTGCCACTCGGTACATTCTCCACTTCGTCAGCCAATTCCCACGCCATACATCTCATTCCGTCTTTGATATACGTATCGGTCGCTTCTTGCACGACTGATATTCACATATCTACTGTCTCGGCTCTACCTGCTATTGCTACTGTCTCCTCGCTTCGTAGCCATTCAACCGCCTCCGTGGGTATAGCCTTCTGGCGTACAGTCCGTTCCACCAGCACGGACTTGCTTATCAGCAATGGCAGCCGTCGTTGCAGCACATCACCCAGGAATTTGGCAAGACCAAACTGAACAACACGTTCACTTTCTTGACGTGAACATGTCCGACTTCGTATCCTCCTACGGCGCCTCTCATAGGAGCGTCACACACCCACCCGTCTCAAGGTCGTTTCAGACTTCTTCTTCACCCTTGGATATGCACGGATTGCCGATGTTTCCCAACCAAACCATAACTACCTCCGTGCCATACCAATCAGGAGCCTTTGCGTTTGAATCACTTGCAACCAATCCGTACAACATGCAGCAGGCCTTTCCTCTGCACTATCCGACTGCAATGAGACAGAGCGTATCCTATCCAGAAATATCGAACATTCAACCTTTGCCGACCGTACAAAGAGCTCGGAACGGTTTCACCGACATCCAAACTCCCATTGTCAAGTCAGAAAGCACCTCACCAGTTCAGTCACACCAAGGTTTCAACGACGTGTCTTCCTTTGGAAATCATAAGCGGTCAACTTCGGCGCCATCTGAGATCAATACAGCGAACTTTTCCACGGAGGTTGACACCTTGATGAAGGCCATACAAGCTAAACAAGCCACCGCGTCTAGCAAGGAGGCAATTAAGGTATGTTCCTGTATGTAAACGCAGACCTTGGTATCTAACACCATGATAGAAAGAGGATACTAAACCCGGCCGAAGAGCGTCGAAGCGATACATGTGCAACATTCCAAACTGTGGCAAAGCTTTTTACCAGAAAACTCATTTGGACATCCACCTCCGGGCACACACTGGAGACAAGCCTTTCGTAAGTTTCTCGCATCCGCCTGGGGCGGGGACCTAACAGTTACAGGGCTGCAAAACTTGCGGCCAGTCATTCTCGCAGCTTGGAAACCTCAAGGTCAGCTTTTTGAATACTGACTATGGCCGCACCCTGACTTGTACAGACTCACGAGAGACGTCACACTGGAGAACGCCCCTACACCTGCGAAATTTGCGGCAAATCCTTTGCCCAGAGGGGCAACGTGCGCGCCCACAAGATTGTGCACCAGCAGATAAAGCCGTTTACATGTAAATTGGATCAATGCGGAAAACAGTTTACACAGTTGGGCAATCTGAAGGTACGTCTCTTAGATCTGTATTGTGTCACACCTTCTGACTGCTTCAAGTCTCACCAGAACAAATTCCACGCGCCCACTTTGCGTTTCCTTACTCAGAAGTTCGCGTGTATAAAGCCCGGCGACCCGGTGGTGCGAGAGGACAAGGAGCTATGGGAGTACTTCGCCTCGCTATACAAAAACTCGAACAAGGGAATCAAAGGCCGAGGAAAAGATAGGAGGATAGCAACCCTTTCTTCATCAGCAGCTACAGGCTCTTCAACATACATCAACTCTTCAGCCGCAGCTATGGGCCACGATCACAGCAACTACCAGCACGCTGGAAGCGATCGTAGCAGCCCCTGTTTATCAACCGTATCCGACACGGCTATGAAGGTCGAGACTGGCTATGACTTCAACGCTTCCATGCAATCCGGGTACCAGCCACAAAACGGCTACGAGGATACCGCTTTTCCCGAACGCACACTCTATTAGAGGTGGCACAGCGGTGGACGATTCGAAGTGCCGAATGTGGTACGAAACAGCAGAACGACGCAGTTGCAGAACATGATGTTAGGAGTTTGGCGTGCGTTACAGTTGGAGCAGACAGGAATCATTCTTCGGTTACAATACGGCAAGGGGTCTGATAGCGAGGCATGATACCCAACGTGGAGTGGAAACAGCACGAGACGAGTGACTGTATCTTCATTGTTATCTCTTATATCACCCCGGGGTACTTCACATCAACACTCTTGCTTTTAGGGGCGTTCCCCTCTCGTGCTTGTACGCAAGGCAGTTTTGTATAGATGCCAGAGCACTCAGCTACATTCTCCTGCTGGCATGCGCGCCGATCGCAGGTATCCCATCAGCTGCGGACACTATTTGTTTGGCATAAAATTTTCTTGTCGCTCGCTATGATACACACTCCATCTCACTACCACACCGACCATGTTTATTGCCGTGGACGCAGCCAAACCGGGCAAATGGGATAGATTCCTATCTGCATCCCACTCCCTCATCATCTTCACCGACAGCCATTAACAACCAATCAATAAGCGAAGCCGAAAAGTCGTTCCCTCGCAATTATGTAGTGAGCGCGTACGCTGAAGGGGACTCCCTGCATTGTCTTCACCGCTCCGCTACAGAGCTGCGAATGTGTGCGCTTCGGCTAGCGGCTGCAGCTGCAGCTGGGTATGCCTCAGTGGTTCGCTCAAACAAAGCTGCATGTGCAGACGTGGGAAGCGTCCTGCCTTCACACCAGTCTCCTCGGAAGCTGCCAGTGACTTGCACAACCCGGCATCGTCCTTGCTGTCCGCTGCCAGTGGATGGGTGCTTATCAGAAAAATGCGAATGCGCGACATAATGACCAACGAGAAGATGACCATGCGGAGATATTGCCGTGATCACGGGATGTACGCTAGTGTACGTGTCAATGCCCAATGTCTACCGGCCGGCCGTTCTAGCTTCCGAAAGGCCTGATCCCGCCCAGGTGGGTACATACGCGGGGAACGGGTTTAAGTTGCTGGATTTTTTTTTAAATAATAATTTTATAACTATCTAACTTATTCTTTAAATAATGCTACGCTTTTAGCGTAGTATCTATATTTTAAAAATAACTGCTAGCTACTATAGGGGTTCCTGCAAAACGGCTCTGCGACACCCGGAGCACGTTAAGAAAGGTCACGTGATCCCAAACTCCAACCTGGCGCCACAACCAACTCGGCCATCTCACTGTTCTGATTAACTATTTAACTAAAATATAAAATATTTACTAATTTTTATTTCAGAAAAAGGTTTCTAGAGATACCAAAAGCATAGTCGTAAAGAGTAGTTTTTGGAGAGGACCCGGCCAACAGCGAAGTTGTTTGAATTACAATCTAAGACACGCGCTTAGTAGACGATGCACATGAAGCAATTAGAAGCATGTTTGACTACCTATCTGCAGTATTTGATCACGTATATGAACTACAGTGTTCTCCCAACGACATCTCTCGCACACTCCTACACTACGCACGAGACTTGCTCTTGGGCCGCAGCCATCCCGCGCTTCTCCCACGCCTCCCCGCTCCTGCCCTCCAGCTAACTGTGCCCAATCACAACCCCACCAGCGCCACGCATTTCATCTCGCTCTCGCTCTCGTTGCCACTTCGCTCATGGGACATGATCCTGACATGATGAGGCTTGCCTATTGCCACTGTGCTGCCTCAAGTTTGCAAAAATATGAGAAGGGAGGGCGCCCCTCATTCTATGAAACCTGCGGCGCACGTGGTGCCCGATATAGAAGTAAATCATCCGGAGGTCTTCCTTTTCCTCGGAACAGTACAAAATTCCCAAACGAAAGATAGGCATGACGATAGAGGAATAACCGGGAGATCATAGGTATTCGCAGACAAGGTCTTGAGCAGGTCACCCTGTCGAACGTACACCCTCGTCTATATAGCTTGTTATAAAGCGTGGACCTGGTATATTAAAAGCCGTACCAAATGGGAGTAGTACTGAGGGACATCATTTTTCTAGACTGATGCTCCAGCTCAAGGTTTCTGAAGTTCCATTGGCGACGGTTTTACGGCCTTTTCGCTCGATCTCCGCGGGACTTGCGTGATTGATCGACGCTTAGCGAGCGTCGATATTGTGACATTCGGAAGATGCAAGAGCGTTGAGGACCAAACGTCCCTGTCCTGGCACAAAACTGTACGCAGCACAACGGCATTCACAATTCTTCGCAAAGCCGTGCAGCGATTTGATGCACGGGTATATGTAGGTACGCGTTCGAGTTCCATTTCTCCTGGAGAGAAACAGTATACATCCGCGCATTGACACACTCGGCGTGAACTCTCTTTCGACTAAAATACCAATGACGACGCCAGAACGCGCGGACTTCGGCATGGGCGATGATCCAGCGTCTCAGAGTCATTCGAGGTGCCGCTGTTCTGGTCCCGGTACTGCTCCGATAGACTCTCAGAATTGTGCTCTCGGTGTGCATCAAGAATTGTCAGCCTTGCATCAGGGTTCGAACCACCAGTCGAGACCGCCACAATGCAAGGTCCAGCCCGAGAGCGCGATAGGAATTGACGTTAACAATTGGAACAACAATTGCAGCACATTTGCAGCGAGATGTCCAACCGGAATCCTTCGGATGTACAAACTCCAATCGAATATGCATGCACCGAGCGGTTTTTTCATTCGCCTGCCTATCCGGATGGTTATCGTTACCCTCCGCAGCCGCCCGAACGTCTCACCACCGGAAGGAGCTTAATACAGTGCTTCTCGTACGCCGCACGCCGTACTTCCTCCAGAGCGCCGTGCATGTCCAGCGGCCGATCCGTTTCGCCTGGTCCCCAAGAACGTCCAACTTACCAATACATTGGGAAGGGCTATTCTGGTCCCCGAGAAATGAGGACGGTGAGTGGCGTTACGCACGTGTGCAGTCGGAAGGCATAGCGGAAAATGTCGGGGAACAGGGGTTATCCATTGCCAAACGCGGTGTAGGCGCACGAAATACGAGAGCGGAAAACGCCTGCGGCGCAAGCTGGAATTCTAGACATGTGTTCCATGGCACCCTGGGGTAACGTAATGCCTCAATTTGCAAGAGCTGCGTGGGTGCGCGGATTGGGAAGTTGGTAAGAATGCGAAGAGAAGCCTATTTGCTCTGCGATGGGGATCCAGTGAAATGAATGTTGGGATCCTCCACCAACGGATCTATGGCGCAGCCGCCACGCTGAGCGCGAACCTGGTTGCTGGGTCGCTCCTCTCCTCCACACGACGAGTCCATCGAATCGCAACACGCGAATGCGCAACGTCAGAACGTGTGCCCTCTTCCTGTACGACACTGCTTCCAGCGTCCCGGTAGTCCTTTCTCTGGGCCCGATATGCTTAGCAAGCCCAGCTGGGCACTCGGTGCAGCGCCGCACCACACGCCTTCGTCGTTGGCGTTCGCCGCACCATCACCACGCAGCCTTCCATCTCATGTGGGAGAGGTCTCGTCGCTGTGCAACACACCGAACCTCTCCCTTGGTTATAGTACAAGCCGTCGCTTCGGATCCTCCGGCGTTCTCCTTCAGCACTGCCACTCCCTCCCCGCATACATCACGAAAACCACCCGCGCACCGATTCCGTCATCACAGTTCCGCAGTCGCACTTTCGTTCCCCAGCCATCTTCCTGGTTCCGATCTGTCAGCTGTGGCGTCTTATATTCCGATCGCGGATCCAGGGCTGTGGGAATGCAGACAAGGCGATACCGCATTGAAAACACCCTGCAGCTTGCTACATTGCAACTGTGGTTACGGAGGGATTCCGGGATGGTGGGAGCCAGGGATGATATGCTGTGCTTTCTGTACAAGGTGAGGTCGTACGCATTTGCCTCATAGAGGTGTGGTATGAGCTGCGATGCCCGTGGACGTCAGGGACCGGGCATGATGCATGCGTGATTGCAAAGGTCATATGGAGCATTTGTAGGGCTTGGTCATGAGGAAAGGACCCAAGAGGTAGGAAGACAGCAGTTGGACTTGTTTTTCTGTCCTGTTGTGCAGAGCGCGTGATCCCATGCACTCAACAGAACGACTCTACCTTTGCATGGTCCCGAACAGAGTACGGCATTGGTTCGACAACGAAAGCCGAGGATTTAGAATCTTACGCAGATGGATGTGAGAGAGTCGTTCACGATTCGAAATGCAGTCATCTGCAGACTGGACACACGGTAGATCCCCAACAGCCACATAGTGCGTTCATTCCTTCAGTACGTAGGCTCGGCCTTGAAGTCTTACTCCCTCAATCGTCCAGATGGATATCCAACCCAAACTAAGCTGTTCCCATCTAACACTCCTTCTCATCTGCAACAGTAGCTATACAATCAGCTTAAACCCTAATTAAACTTCTGCCACTTATTGTACATCCCTAATATAGCACCCTGCCATCCATACAGACCCATATACAATCGGCCCGACTTACTCCAGCCTGGACCAAAACCTCCGAACCTTTCCCTCCCGACGGCCCGAGTCCTAGCTCGCGGCCGTCAGTCCCGGGTCCCTGCAAAGCTTATCGCGACACCACGATGCGCTACCCCACGCTGTCCAAACTTTCCTTAGCCACTAGCTCGCGTGCATGCACGTCGCAAACAATGGCTGCCCACTCGCAGAATTTTTTACGTCACGCGAAACCGCTGTATGGCCATCGCGGAACGGGGAAGTTGCCGACCCGCAAAGTTACGATATTGCCCAGAGAGGCCAGTAGCTAAGTGGGCGCAAAGGAGGAGAAGAGAGCGGATGCACGCGATCGCGGATGCACGTCCGATGATGAAAAGTATGCATGAGTTATGGAGGGTCCAGAAGAGACGGACGCCATGGAAAATTGCTAAGGAAGCCTTATCCGCGGAGCGGTGCACGCCGTTAGCGTTTGGAAACGTGGCCGCGGTCGCTTACCTGGCGCCGCGGAGACGTTTTGCGGAGGAAGGGTAGGGTGTGGGACGGGTCGCTTCGAGACATCCTAGTTGATAGTGAAATGATCTAAAATGTAGATTGTGAAGATATGATGGGTTGAAAGAAATGTAGATGTCGGAGCATAGATAGAGAGCCAATTAACGGAGATGATGCAAGACAGACTGCTGGCAGTGCGAGGTCATCTGGCGTAAGCCACCGTGATTCCTTGCATGATCGCAGGAGATAACCAGCATACGCCATGGCATGTCAGCTTGGCGTTATCCAATTCTCATCAAGTAAAGAGACTGATACCTATCGGGCCTCCGTGGAGGTCGGATCATCACCTGTGCTCACCCACCGAAAGATTTCGCAATAACGCCCAGGGATGGCATAGCCCATACCGACGTTCAAGCGTTGTGATGACCATTTTAGCGAGGTGATCTCCAAGCGGACCCACTGCAGCCTTAGCTCGCGCTCAAAGTAACCCAATGAGGATGAGATAGTCGAATTGTTGGCGGCAATCGAAGGCTGACCATCGATAGATGCGCTAGATCAGCCTTGATGCAGGTTATTGCTAGATTCCCATTGAACTACTTGATATCGTCTGATCAGAAACATAGATCGCGTGAACGACGGGAAATACAACCTTCCGCGGAACATATATGGTGTACGATATGTCGATGTGCGCCAGATGCGCAAGTTCTTCTCGGAGATCCAAAAACCGGTCCAGGTAGATTGTAAAGTACCGAGTAAAGGCCTAGAGGTGGAGGTACAGCCAACCAGCTTCGTATGAGTTGTCCTTGGTGTAGCACGATGTCGTCTGGCTTTCTACAGGGCGTTGTAGGTGATTCGCTGGAGACAGGTATTTTTCGTAACAAGAGCTCAACCAGAGTGATCTCGGCCTCTAACGGAGTGCTGTCCAAATCGTTATTATCTCCCGGGTGACGATTCGTCTGTATTTAGTCCTTTCTCTAACCCAGCAGATGAAGTGCATCTCCCCGTGCACAGCGGAAAAGGCCGACCCTTTCATACACAACGCCTCAAGGCTTCAGTATCTGCCTCAAGATGAGCCTGTACAGGAATATGCTCTGTGTTGTCCCTTGACTGCACAGAGAAAGACAATAGTAGTTCTCGTCAACGATATTTTGGCGACCACCAGGATAGAAGCAAGGCGAACGGTGACCCGCGGGTATAGAAATAGGACGGCGGAGATATCTTGATCAACCTTCCACATAACCAAACGAAGCCACCTTCAACCGATGCCCAACTCCACGTAGGCGCACGATAGTCGCGAGAGCGATGAGATGGCGCTAGACCGAGCTGAACAAACCATCACGTACCATAGCAATCCTTTGGCGCGATCGCCGCTCCAAATCCCCGCCGGGTGGTCATCATGGAGAAGTTTTCCAAGGAACGTTATGGCTCTTAAGATACCGATTATTCATGCTGTGGTCTCTGGAGTGTTGCCCCCGGGGTATCTTTGAACGATGATCAATCACGAAACCTTATACGGCGTATTTATAGCGGATATTTCCACAAAGCGCTCTTCTAATGTTCCTGCATTAGATCATTCATCAGTCGCCGCATACCATCCGCGACACCCCCGTAGGATGGATCGCGCGGTCTTACCGATAGATGTAGAATGGAATATGAGGCCATTGGAAAGCTGCAAGTCAAGGATAGTTGATCCACTGACTCTGCGGTATGCAAGCAAGTCATCTAGGCGTTTGACTGATGTTGCGGCTGTGTGCAGGACACAATGCTCATAAACGTCTCCAAGTGTTAACATTTCTGTCTGCAAACCATTCATAGAATCCCGCAAAATGCACAGTGCACCGATCCAGAGGAAGCGAAAGCCTAGTTACTGAGTCGTGTGAATGGCTGACCGGACAAGGTGAGGCAAACTCACCAGACCAATATTCTTCCGAAAATTGGCAACATTCGAAGTCGTCAGAGCTATAATTTCGCAGTGTTCCAAATACTGCCTGAAGGCAACGTATGTTGCATCTACCGGGAGATCCTCATCTTTTGAGACCAATTTAGCTGGGCTCCAGCTCCTCGTATCGCCGGTGTCAATGAGCCTTATCGGTAGCCAGCCTTCGTTCTCGTTTTCTGCACATGAATTATGCGCACTACAGTTTTCCAACCAGCGACAAAAGATCTCATCGAAGTCGGAGGTACCTTTGGATGCAGATAGCGCGTCGGGCTCTGGCAATTCTTATTCGGGTAAGTAGTTGTGGCCAACAAAGGGTGATGAACGTGCCCATATATGTATTTAGGGGTAACTTTTCGGTCACGAGTATCTCGCAATCGTCGAACTCGGGACCAAGAATGAAGTGAATTGTTGTGTAGAAGAGGCGCTTGTTGTCCCAGAAGATAGCTACGACGGCTCCAGTGAACCGTGGCCCGCCTGAGACGTCCTTGTGCTGCTCTGACAAGCTGTCCCAAAATTGCCTGCCGAAAAAGCAGGACGACTTCACGGGCCCCTCAAGAGAAAGCTCGCCGTCAGCACGACGCTCGTGGGTATAGAGCGTGTGCCACAATGACTGTTCCCTTGACCCATGCCGAAGCGTATCCTCTTGCATAGAAGAGCCTGAGCGGCAAAGAGGCGGGAGGACGAATCTTCGGAATCGTCGGGAAGGAGTTGCAAATAAGAACAAAGATGATAGAGATGAAGTTGTGGAGAGCTTCTCTTACCAGAGGATACGATAGTCGAAGAAGGTCCATGGCGACAACGCAACTCCGACCCTAGGTGAAGGCGACTTGATGACCTCGAGAGGAACTCAAATGTCTCACGTCTCCCATGCGATTTATGGGGACGCTAAAACGGCTCACTGGACAACAGTACCTTTTCACCGTGAAGCAGATCCCAAGAGCTCCGCAGATTGCTGTCTCAAGATTTGGATTCTTCAAAGCAATTGGACGTCATGAAGCGACAGAGGGCGACAAAGGTGGTTGCACGCTGAATGATAACCCGCATTTTGGATCACGTGAAGACGTGGTACCTGTGGGCCCGTGGACCAGGCTCGCCCAATAGTAGCGCGTCTCGCAACTACCAGAGTCGCCATGGCGGCAGCTCGGGAGGCGGCGTGGGCTTCGTACGCGTCGAAAGCTCTTCAGGCCGGCATCGCGTCTCTCTGGCTGCGGTCAACGGACAGGACTGGCGACGATGGGACCATCAAAAGGCAAAAGGCTGTCGAGAATCGGGTGACATGCTCGATTACGGGATGTGCATTTCCCGGTCCGCCCTGCAAGGCAGGTGGGGCCAATCGGAGGCCACGCAGCCTGGCGGCGTTAACGGCTTTGGGCCCCTGTTTTCTGGTCCCTGAGTCTCTTTAATAATACTGCGAGGCCGTTGTTCGCTGCGGTCCTTGTCCTCTCGTTTGTCTCTGTTGTTGTAGGTGTTGCGCGACGTCTTTCACGGAGGAAAGCGCCCCGATAGCTCGCTCCTTCCCGCGCCCAAACATCGCCTATCACCGCTGCCCAACGCCAGACAAGCTCACCTGCATACCGTGGGGCTGCCCGCCGCCACATACCCGCGTCGCCATGGACATTGTCCTCGAAGCATTCGATACTTTCCTGTTCGACCCTATTTATGCAACTCTTTTGCCCGTGAAGACGCCCGGATTTGCTCCCAATGGCACCTTCTCGAGCCTGAGGGAAGCGCCTACCGCTGCTCCTTACCCGACGCAAAACAACTGGGAATACAAGCCGGCAAGCCAGTACTTGAGCTTCACACCCAGGCAGTCTGCGTACATGAGCCAATGGCCTCGCGATGATTGGCGCCGACAGCTGTTGACCTTATTCCTCATCACCTGGTGCGTACCGCGCAGCCATCCTCTTGCTTATCGGCGCAATTGATTGATACGCATCCAGGATCTTCGGTCTCGTCATCTACTATGTCTTCGCCTCGCTGTCGTACTTCTTCGTCTTCGACAAGGCGACCTTCAACCACCCGAAGTACCTCAAGAACCAGATACGCCTCGAGATGCGCCAGACAAACATCGCCCTCCCAATAATGGCCGTCTTGACCGCGCCTCTATTCCTCCTCGAAGTCCGCGGATACTCCAAGATATACGACCGTCTCGACGAGGCGCCGGGCATGTGGTACAACTACATGCAGTTCCCGTTCTTCTTCATGTTCACCGACTTCTGCATCTACTGGATCCACCGTTACGAGCACCACCCGTCGGTGTACAAGCACATCCACAAGCCCCACCACAAGTGGATCATGCCGACGCCGTATGCCTCGCACGCCTTCCACCCCCTCGACGGCTACGCGCAGGGCCTCCCGTATCACATTTTCCCGTTCCTATTCCCGCTCCAGAAGTTCGCCTACGTCCTCCTCTTCATCTTCATCAACATCTGGACCGTCTTGATACACGACGGCGAGTACGTGGCCGACAATCCCATCATCAATGGCGCCGCCTGCCACACCATGCACCACTTGTACTTCAACTTCAACTACGGCCAGTTCACCACGCTCTGGGACCGCCTCGGCGGCAGCTACAGGAAGCCCAACGACGAGCTCTTCCGGAAGGAGCTCAAGATGTGCCAGACAACATGGGTCAAGCAAAACCAAGACGTCGATAAGATGATCGTCGAGGTGGAGGGGTCCGACGACAGGAAATACTTGCCCGACGCGGAGCACAAGAAGGTTCGTTAAGGACTACGGCTGTCTCTGTCAGAGGTCAGCAACGAATTCCCATGCCGTTATGAGAGGGCCGGGGGGCTTTCAGAGATATCAGCGGGTTCCGGTCCGCATGGTGTTGTGTATACCATTCTCGGCGGTCAACGTTTTGCGAATTGGCCATTTGAAGAGCATGATCGATTTGGGCGGTCAGCATATCATTTTCGGGGCAGAAGTATTTTGTAATACTAATCATAATGAAGGCAGATTTGGTCTGGAGCCGCCTCCCTGACGTTCGCTGTATATATTGGAATTGAAAAGTCTGGGCATGACGGTCGTCTAATCGTGAAGTGATGTCTGGTTGACGTGCGGACGCGTTTATGACAGCTGGAACACGCGATTTAGCCGTCCAGACCAGCCCTACCACAACCGCGCATCGCGGACACCTTGGCATTCGAGGCGTGTCTGCGTTTACTCACACGCTGGTCATTGTACGAAGATGCTGAACTGCGACTTTTCATCTGCATCGGGGCTTCCAGCTCTCGCACTGTGCGAATACCCAGCCAAGTTGCGAGGCTCGCGTAGACACAAAACGAAAGAGATGTGCAAAGGTATTGATGTATGTCAGGGTATGCATTTCTAGAACGTGATACCGGTCGTATACCACGTCGGCCCGCGATACCACCTCGGAAGCGCCTCTATAGCCAACCACCCATCTCCCTCCGCGCCAAAGCCCAGCCCGCGGAATAAAGAAATGGGTATCGGCTCGAACAACCACACGCCGCCGCGAGCAAAGTCATCGCATAGCAGATGCCCCGTGTGGTAAAACCACACATGCACATACACAAACGTCAGCGTGCGCTTCAACCACTGCGGTGCGCTTTTCGCAACCGCACTCCCGCGCAGCCCGGACCGCAAAACGTTCTCCACGAACAGCGCCCCAGCCTGCAGCAAGAAGAACGCCATGGGGCCACCGAGAGGGTCCGTCTCCCCGTGGCACGTCACGCTGCCTGAGGCGTGGAGCGCACCAGATAACCCGAATGCGATGAACAGCTGCAGCAGCTTGGCGGGCGGGGCTCTCGGATTCCACCCCATGGCCTCGATGATCCTCTTGCTTGGCTGCTCGAATGCGAAGCGGAACGTCTGGTGCCACCATCCGCCCCACCAGCCGGCGAGGCCCTTGTCCAGGACCGACGTATACGAGCCCCATGTGGAAGGGTACATCCACGGCTCTGCGCGTGCGCCTAACACTTTTGGCCCGAGAAGCCCGCTGAAGAAGAGAAGCGCGAGCGCGAAGATGGATTCGAGCGCCCATTTGATGGCGAACTGGCAGAGTACCAGGCGGAGCATGTGCGTTGCCACTTTGCTCTCTGTGATGAAGCGTGGGAGATACGGGGCCGGCGGGCGGTCGACGTAGCCCCAGAAGTACGGGTCGTGGGAGCCTATTGTCTTGATGGCGTCAAGGATGAAATAGCCTGCGACGAGGGTCTTTGCGTTGCCGATGAGGAGCGCGCGGCGCGTGGGGTAGACGTGTGTCTGTGAGGAATGCGTGCGGAAGTCGTGCTTTGGCTGCACCCGCGAGTTTCGAATGAGCTGCTCTTGGACTTCTTTAGGAGAGGGTGCGGTGCTGATGGTGCGCCAGTTCCAGCCTGCGCCGCGGAAGTTGCCGAAGAGGTCTAGTAGTAACGCTTAGCTGTGAGAAGGCATAGACGTTGAGATATTTTGGAAAGGCGCGCATGCGAAGAAGTGGAAAGGGGCTCCACTCACCCAAAACCCAATCTACACGCTCGACAAAGGGCGTTCGCGGATATGGCTGCCACGCGAACTCGCCGCGGCGCTGAGATGGGCCAAGATGTTCGCGTACTTCGCCCACTCCGTTCGCAGTACCGTTCTCTTCCTTGCTCTCGGTAGTAGATGCAATTGCAGTCCCGTTCTGTGCATCTCTGGGATGTGCTTTGTCTGAGCTGGCAAGCGCTTCCAGCCTTTCGATCCTCATGAAATCCCTCTGCGGATCGTTGCATACAATGATAGCCAGAACGTATATGGTACTCCACGCGGCGATCAAGCCAATACCAAGCGTCCAAGCGACTCCTCTCGCTCTTACATTCTGGATCAAGTAGACCGTGTACGCCAGATTGCACAAGAATACCAAGAACCTTGCTTTGCGCAGCCATGGCCGGTTTTGATGCGGGATCAGCATATACCCCACTACTACGAGCGCTCCAAGCATGTCCAAAGGGTAGAGCAAGGGCCGGTATTCGCCAGTTGCAATTTGTCGGTCAAAGCGTTCGTGGTGCTGGCGGACGACATCATGGTGAGTGTGCGGCCAGAGGTTGGAAGGTATCATACTAGGCCGAACAGACAGAAACGAGCAAGAGGGCCCAGCAGTTTCACGAAAGGGAAAAGAAAAGCATGGGACGCGATATTTGACCGACGCCCCACGGCGACGTGACAACCGTGTGATGACGTTTGGAATCGCCGCGTGCAATGCGGCTGTCTCGCTTGCGAACGAAGCTAGACCCGAAGTGGGTGCGGCGGCGACTTCAACACCAAGCCGCTTTGATCGCGATGTCGTACACCAACGACCGCCGCAGCGCCCACTTTGGCGCTTGTTTTATCTCATAATTTGTTTCCTACCCATAGAGCTAAGGTAATACCGACAACATGGTGAATATTACGGAGAAGATCAAAGAGTATGACTATGTGGAGATTTTGTGTCGAGAGCGCACTGACGCCCCGCAGGATCGAGCAGGAGATGGCGAGGACGCAGAGTAAGACCAAACATAGTGAATTATTTATGATATGTACTAACATATGGTAGAGAATAAGGCGACAGGTACAGCTACCTTTCCCTCGGCTCATTTATGAGTGATAGTTGATATACACGCCCACTGCATCTCACCTAGCATCATCCGAACCACGTGCACTAACCTTTTTCCGTAGAGTATCATCTTGGTCTCCTGAAGGGGAAGCTTGCCCGTCTCCGCGCTCAACTGCTTGAACCTGCTCCAGGCGCCGGCTCAGGCGGTGGCCAGGGTTTCGACGTCTCCAAGAGCGGGGACGCCCGTATCGCCCTAGTCGGCTTCCCCTCGGTCGGCAAGTCAACGTTTCTCTCCAAGATCACAAAGACCAAGTCCGAAATCGCTGCCTATGCCTTCACGACCCTTACAGCTATCCCCGGCGTGCTAGAGTACGGCGGCGCAGAGATCCAGATCCTCGATCTACCCGGGATTATCGAAGGCGCTGCGGAAGGCAAGGGACGAGGCCGACAAGTCATCTCCGCCGCCAAGACGAGCGACCTGATCCTCATGGTGCTAGACGCCACGAAGAAGGCCGAGCAGCGGCGCCTCCTCGAGCAAGAGCTCGAGGCGGTGGGCATCCGCCTCAACCGCGACCCGCCCAACATCTACCTCAAGCCCAAGAAAGCCGGCGGCATGAAGATCACCTTCCAGTCGCCGCCCAAATACCTGGACGAGAAGATGCTCTACAACATCCTCCGCGACTACAAGATCCTAAACTGCGACGTCCTCGTCCGCGACGAGAATGCCACCGTGGACGACTTCATCGACACCATCATGGCGCCGCACAGGAAATACATCAAGTGCCTCTATGCATACAACAAGGTCGACGCCATCTCCCTGCAGCACCTGCGCGAGCTCGCCCGGGAACCCCACACTGTCGTAATGTCGTGTGAGCTCGACCTCGGCATCGATGACGTGGTTGAACGCTGCTGGGCTGAGCTGCGCCTAATACGCATCTATACGAAGCGCAAAGGCGTGGACCCTGACTTTAGCGAAGCGCTCATCGTGCGCACAGGGTCCACGATCGAGGACGTGTGCGACCAGATCCATCGGACGCTCAAAGAGACCTTCAAGTATGCGATGGTGTGGGGCGCCAGCGCGCGGCATGTGCCGCAGAGGGTAGGGCTCGGCCATGTGGTTGCGGACGAGGATGTTGTTAGCATCGTTGCGAAATAGTCACGCATGGAGAGAAGGGATGCAACGCAGAGTGATTTGGCAGGCACACGTAGCCAGCGCCGTCAGTAGGCGCTGTGGCGCGATGGCAGGACTACTGCGAGTCAGCATCGTTCGTAAGAGTCAAGCTCAAAGCCATTGCGTGCGGTCATGCTTCTCACTTGAACATAGGATCAGGTAGCTGAACATGCCAAGAAGTATTAAGTACGCGTAGACCTCGTTCTAAACTGAAAATGTCTAAGAGTGAATTTAAATCTAACCATCTGTAGTTCACGCGTGGGAAGCGTTGTGCCATCCTACCTGTTTACGTGTTCCTATTCCAGTTCATCTTAGAAAGATAAAAACGTTCGACGTTACGAACAGTTCTTGATCCAGTCTTTCTACACTAAGTTATGGGAAGCAACTCCTGAGTAGTCATGAGAAGCTGGATTAAGTCGATGCCAAGTACATCAGAGATTCAGCAGCTACAGCTACAGCCAAAGCCAATCTGTAAGCTACCTTTGTCTTTGACAGCAGATAAAAGGCACATGACTCAAGCCACCTACGTGTCCTTGAGCGACGCAGTAGGATAGCAAGCGTGCAGCATGATCTAGTGGCTAACCAACCCTAACACTCACGAACATCACTGAAGCAGGGATCATGCATTTACTGCGTTTGCGTTCTCTAATTGTTCATGTGGCCAGCTTGACGAACGATATCCACCCTATTCTAGAGGTACAAGACAACGTTACCATCGCCCGACATGCACCTGTGAAGCCGAGATGATCCATAACCGAGATGAAAATGCCCAAGCGCCGAGAATGCGTCCCTTCCATCCAGACGGGTATCTCCCAATGACAAAGATGCTCCAGTTCCAAGCGCCATCGCTATGCATACAAATTCCCGAGCAGCAATGCACTTCGCGGGCGCATGTAATACAACAAAACAAAGAAAAACACTGATGCGTGTGTGTCGATGAGGCAGATTTCAGCGCCTGCTGCGCTTCGAGTCGCCATGCGGCTGGTCGGTCGGATCTCTCAACCGCTTCTCTCCCTTGCGGTCACGGTCGCGATCGTCCTTGCGTCGGTCGTCTCCTCGGCGATCCCGCTCACTCCTGTCACTCCGCTCGCGATGAGAGCTCTCGCGCCCGCTCTCCCTCTCGCCGCCACGGGACTCGCGATCCCGGCGGCTGCCATCCCTCTTATCTCGTGAACGCTCATCTCCCTTGCGCTCGTCCTCACGATTCCTCCTCTCATCCCTTCGGTGGCTTCGCTCGCCTGATCGCTCGGGTTGTGGTGGTGGGCCAGTGGGTGACAGATTCTGCGCCTGGCTACTCTGCGCGAGGACGTTGTTTATGGCTCCGAGTGGATTTCTGCTATCCTGCCGACGCACATGTCGTTCTGCGCCAGCGGGGCCGGTGGGTGGTGCTCCACGAGTAGTAGACGGCGAGGGTAAGGGTGTTCTTCCCGAGCCACGAGGTCCGCTAGGCGCGTTCGAGATGTCGGTCTGAAGAGGTGGGGGCAGACCATGTGGGCCACGGTGGCCATCAAAGTTGTTCATACGGCTGGGATGGACACCGGAAGGTTGAGGTGTTACCGGAGTGGAGTCTTGGCTTGGTGCTGGCGGATGCGATCGCATGTCACGGCTATCCGAAGACGGATCTGTAGAAGTTAGCAGTTGAATACGAGAATACAAGTGGCAAAGCTTACTTCTCGGACCTGAAGGGATAATCTCGGATGGCTGGTTTAGCCTTCCATAACTGGGATCTTGCCGGGATGCCACAGGCCGTGACGACTGTGACGGTTGGAACATCTCACGCGACACATGTGGGGGGTTGGGACCGTCGCGTCCATTGCGTGGGCCTGTTGGAGCGTTGCCAGAAAAATCTTCACGGTGGTCACGAAAGTTGGGATAAGGCTGCGGCTGTGATCGCTCGTCACGATAATCACGACGGCTGTCATTACGGTTGTCGTTGCCGTAGTAAGCGGCTGGAGGACGTTCCTCATGGCGATCCGTGAACGGGCCTCTTCGCATCTCGCGATCATCCGGGCGATTATCGCGATCGGATCTTCCACCTGTGATCCTGCTTTGATCATCTTTCGCAAATGTGTTGCGAGAGTCGCGTCCATGACGATCTCCTGGTTCACCAAACGGGTTTCGAACATCGCGCCCTTGACGGTCTGCTTCCTTGTCGTATGGGTTTCGAGGATCGCGGTCCGACCGCACAGGGGTGTTTCTACCTCGATCGTCTGGAATGAGTGCAGTGCGCTCAGGATTAACCCGGTCATCTATTGTGTAAGTAGACCGCGCGGCTTGGCCTCGCTCCAGTTTGCCTTCTTGCTCTATCATTGCAGCTCGTTGAGGGTTGATACTTGGAGCGGGGCTGGTATTCATAGGCGGTCGCGACAGAAATGCGGCGCGATCACTGTGGTGACCGAGTGCGTCTCGTCGATGAGAGGCCGTATCATTCGATGCCAGATTCAGGCCAGTATGTGGGCGACCTCGACCATCGGTTGGCGTAGGCAACGGCAGGGGGGCTCGACTATCAGTTCGCTCACGCGTAGGGTCCCTAGTCCTATAGTCTCGCTGATCGCGGTTGTCTCGATGGTCTCGAAGGCTATCTCCATATTGCACGTTCCTATCAGGCAGACCTCGTACGTCTCGCGGAGGTACTCGTAAAGAGCGATCATCGTAATCCCGAGTCTCTCGCCCAGACCACTCTGGGCGGTCAGCAGGAGCAGCTCCTCTCTCCTGAGACCTGGGACGTGGCTGACGGCCGGGAGACGCAGAGCGACCTTGCTGCACGCCTGGGCGCTCAAGCCGTCCATATTCATTCGGGCCGTTGGTGCGGGTCTCGTGACGTCCATGGCCGTGACTATATTCTGATGGGCGTTCATTTTGCCTCATTCGTGGAGGTTGCGCGTCGGGTCTAGTTGGGAGATTGTGTGCGATCCTACTGGATGGCTGCGCTTGGTATCCACCCCTACTATCGGGTCTAGGCGGGACGGGCGTAGAGCTGGCAGCCGTTGAGCTGGGGCCAGGGCCCATTCGTTTCGCCGTGTCCCTAGCTTGGGATTGGGTCGCCGTCTGTTCAGAGACACGAGGGAGCGATCGGGATGCTTCGTTTCCGTTCAAGCGTGTCACAGGGTTAACAGTGCTAGACGCTGGGGCAACCGGCTTGCGTTCGTCAGATCCGTCCTTCTCTACTAGAGGTTTCGAAGTCCCATTCCTACACCGATGGGTCAGTGATTGTCTTTAAAGAGAGAGTTTGCGTCTCACGTTGGAGGAGCTTTTGGTTGGAAAGGTTGAGCTGAGGCACTGGGCTTCTTAGAGCCATGGCCATGAGTATCAGGCGTTCTCGACGGTGCCGGTGTCCCAGCGCGAGCGGGTGTTGACTCTTTCAGATCTTCCTTGCCCTGTTTTTGCATAAGCTATGCGAAGACCATCGCTGACTTAGTAGACTTACTGTGACAAACATAGAATGACTCTGAAGACGTTTCTCGTTTCGCTTGAACTCGTACTGTAGAGAGCTCGCTGCTACACGGATGTCGCTCCTCGATTCATTCTTTTCCTGCTCATAGTACTTCAAATCCTCCTTGAGTGAAGCAGCATTTTCGCGGGTCCTGGGGAATGATGGAGCCACAGCTTTCAAAACAGTGATAGAGTTCCGCAGCTCCGTATACTGTGCCGTGGTCTTCAGAGTTTTATCTCCTGGCTCACCGTGGCGCAGGCAAACGTGTAGGGCGTCATGAATCTTGTTGTGCCACTTGCCTAGCAACAGCCGGAACTCGGAGTGCTTTAGGAAAGAGTCAGGGGTCTTCGGTCGGCCTTCGTCGTTGAGTATCTTCACGCATTCGAACTGCTTGTAAATGCTTTCGCTGTTGTGCCAACGACCTAACTCGTGCAGTATATCGTTCATGAAGCGACCGACGTTCTTCGATTCGTCCTCGCTCATGGAAAACAGCATCCCGACAAGGCGCCCGGTATTGAACAAGTCGTCCAACACCTTGATCAGGCGGAACTTCGGCACTTGGGACTTATGCATAAAGAACAGCATCGAAGCGCCGAACTGTGCATCCTGCAAAGACATGCGGGCTCGCGCAAGGAAGCAATCTTGGAGGAGCGTCATGTGTAAGTTGGGATCCATGGACGCAACATCAGGGAACCAGAAATGCATCTCGTCCCGCAAATTGGATTGAATGAGCTGAGCTTCCTTGACAAAATCTTCGTGTTCGACCAGCAACTTGTCTGCGTCCTTCCTCGCTTCCCGGATAGCATTAGCGATGTCGCTAGGCTTGCGACGACCGTCCAACGTGGAGCTTGCACTCGCGATAATGCGTTCCTTGGCGTCCTGGTACTGTTTCTTGAGTATATTACTTTCAGGATCCTGGATATCACGCAATGATAGTTGCCAGAATGTAACATAGAAAGTGAGACAAGGATGGTTTCCGAGTTTGTCTGGAAGCCCGGTTCGAAGTTGCGACACCAATGAATCGATCTCGGCATTTGATCGAGCAGTCGTGGCAGTATGTTCTTGAGCGTTCGGTATCCTTTCGTCTCTTACTTCAATGGTTGTGCTAACAGTCGCTCCGTTACCCATCTCAACATCTCCGGAACCGTCAGCGGCGAGAGGAGCAGTATCCGTCGAAGACCCACTTTCCCTATTTATTGCTTCCTCCATTTTTACATCCCTGCTTGTAGTGTTGGTTTCGATGACTTGCCTGGGTTGTATCCTGATGGCGTTCGCTTTGGCGGATATGCTATCGCGAGCGATGTGGAAGGCGAACTCAGTATCCAAATGGTAGTCTGACATCAGCTCGACCAGACTGGGGATCTGTGCGTCGAATTCCTCGATGGTGAGGTAGTGGCGGAGATATTCGAGGAACTGAATGAAGTTGTGCTTGAGGTTATCGTAGTTGAACAGAACAACCTTATCAGGAACTTGACGTTGATTCTCTCGGTAGAGATACGCTTGGACTTGGTTTGCAAGAGCAATGAGCATTGGGGGCGCAAGAGCTGAATCTCTGAAATGATTCATGAGGCGTTCGGCAGGCTTCTGGATAGAGCTTTTGTAGCGATCATCTCCCAGCTTTTCCAGGGTAAACCTGCGCAAGCGTGGTCCGGCAGATAGTGCAATGACACTCTCTTCGCTCAAGGCTCCGCTGAGGCTGACACCACCCATCGAAGTGATCAGTTCTTCCAGAACCTTCATCACAAATAGCTCACCTTCCCGATCAAGGAGCTGAGTGTTGATATATTCGAGAATTGGCCTGGGATCCATCCGGCTGGAATACTTGGTATAAACTTTGGCCACGAAAATCGCCGCGTTCTTGAGCCAACCTTCTGTCAACATACCATCACTCTGAGTTGTCGGTCTGTTTCCAGAAGTGATGTTGACGACAAGTGAGAATGTCAAGCAATCGTAGCCCATCTCGGTGAGATAATTGCTACAGGCAACAAGGGCTTCGATCATATTCATGTACTGTTGGCCTCGCTCCAGGGTCTGCTTGAACACTTTGACCGGGCAAGCATAAGCCAGCTTGGCTATGGCTCTACCCATCTGCTTCGTGTTCGTGTTTGAAATCCTGTTAAGTATCTGGTTGGTCTTGTGGACCACCACTTCGAAGGCCACCTTCATGGCCGGCTTAAATGATTGCTCCCATTGATAGTAAATGGTGTATCGTGTTGCCGTGTCGAATCGCTTGAGAAGCTCCCACATCTCGTTGACGACACCCGGGTTCTCGCCGGTAAACGTAAGAGCAGGCATCAAGAACGTAGCAAGGAGGTCCGACCATCGCTTCTTGTTCTTGCTGGAGGGATCGTCTACGACGTTCTTTCTTCCGATCCGGGCAAGCTTGGTCAGGAGTGAGACGTCTCTTCCACACTCGGCCCCTACCAAACCAAGCAGAGAACTACACAATAAGAAGACATCGTCCACGGTCTGGCAAATCGGCACGTTATCCGCCCAATCATCCCAATAAAACCGGTAATCGATGCCGTCTCCAGCGTCCTTGAGTTCGGGTTTTGCCCATCGAAGAGTCCGCCGCGGTACATAGTCACTAGCGCGCGTTGTCGAACTCCCAGTGGTGCCTTTGGTAGAGAGGGGAACTTGCCCGGGCGGGACAGGTCGGGATGACTCATATACTTTGCTGAGAGAATGATGGGCCAGGCGAAAGATGTATGAGTGCAAATCGGGATATAAATCCAGCATCCAACTATGACGACCAATGATAAACAATGCCTCCGGAATGGCGCCTATGCAGAGAAGGCTTCGCAGTAGCGCTACTTTTTGATCCGCGGGTTCCGGTAAAGTAGGTTTTGCTTCTTCGTCGGACCGAGCGGGGGTGGTGCGCTCTGACTCCTGCTTGGATGATGGCTTACTTTCGGCTTCTCGCAGGCGGGAAACGGTAGGCACAGAGGGTGTGTCGTCGGAAAGTGCTCCAGCCATGGTCAGAGCGTTCGCAGTCTTCCCCTTCTGCTTCGCTTCCTTTTCCTTCTTCTCAGCTTGCAGCTTCGCCTTCAGCTTCTCCACGTCTTCGCCTTGCGGGTATAGATGTTCCCATAGATCCGTTATTGAGATGAAACCGATCTTAATGAGTAGGGCAGCCAGATAGATAAGGTTGTCTGGTAGGACGTCGCTAGCCTCGCGTTTATCCGAAGCATAGAACTGAAGCTTAAACCCGAGCAGTTGAGCAGCAACTTCGTTCCCGAGCGGAGGCAGTGTTCCAGTATCCGCTATCCACTGATCGGCCCATTCTTGCGACGGGCTCTTGCGCTTTTTTGTACTGCTCGCGCCCGAATCATCCGTGTCTCGAAGCCGTTGTGTGACAGGGCGCAAACCAAGCTCGAAGAAAGCCTGAATGGCATTCCTCTCGCCTTTCTCCGCTACACTCTGCCAGAATTTGATATCACGAGCCTCTCGGAGGCGTAGTTGTTCTTCTTTCTCTGCATCCGTATAGGAAAAAGTCTTGGACGATGGGAGAGCCCAGTTCGGCAGTGTCTTCACCTCGGGTTCCTGCCACTCGACATTATTAGTACCGAGCTGGGTTGGCCACCAGGTGCTGGCACGAAGATATTTGATGAAGAATCGGTGGTGTTTTACGAGGAGGTTCGCAAACACGTCCAATGTGATGTCGAGAACCCTGCCGACATCAAGGTCAAATGTTCCGATGAGGGCGTTCACTCGCTCAAAAGTAACGGCAGCAACATCGGGGCTCGCAGACTGGCTGTTGACAGTCGTAAAGTACTCGGTCATGAGCTTTGAGTAGCCTTCGGTCTCCTCGCGCAAGAGATTGTAGTTTGCTTGCCGGTATATCGCGTTGGTGGTAGCCCGGATGCCTATCTTTGTGAAGGTTGACCGGACCAAGTGCGTTTCCTCCAATAGTTTCTCCTCGAGCTGACGGCGCATCCGGTTTGGGTCGATCTGCGTTGCGAGCAGCAGCTTCTTTATCGGCTCCTTGTAGCGCTGATCATCTGGATGCTTGGGGTCAAGCTCCTTGTATGAGCTTATGCAATCGAGGAAGCTGGTGACAGGATCGACCAGCTCGTCGGACGGAGCGGTGACAATGTCGCGCACGACGGACCCCAGCTCTTGCGGCGACATGAGCTCCTCGCCGGCAGCGTGTATGATCTCGAAGAAGACGATGTTGAGGTTGAAGCCATCGCCTGCGCACTGCGCCGAAACGGCAGCCTGAACAACGGCGTTGCGGGTGTCGGTGCTCCAATTGGCGACACGGTCGGGGGTCAGATACTCATTGCTCTCGGGCACCTCGCGTCCAGATGCTGGCTTGAACGCTGGCTCCTTTGGCGGCGGTGGTTGTGATGGTGTCGCCGGCACGGGTCTTGGTGCCGTCTGGGGCGACTTCACTGGCGGGGACATGGTCGTCGGCGACGGCTGGGCTGCACTCGAGTTGTGTGCGCCGCTGTTGCTGTAGCCTCCGCGTCCGCTGTTCCGACTGCCTCGCCGCCCGCCTCGGGGCGAGTTGTTCTGCTGTGGGCTTGCGAGTGCGAGATGTTGCGGGCGGTGCGGCGATGGGCGGGCCGAGTGCTCTTCGTCGTAGGAGTAGCTGCGGTCGCCGCGCTTCCGCTTGCCTGCAGGTGGCATGGCTGCACTCTCTCAGCGCGAAGAGCGCGGGTGTCGGTACGGCTCAGATGAAGCTGCGGGGAGCATGCAACGCGCGAGGTAGTGACGTTGCGGCAGCTGTCAACGATTCAATGCGTCTGGGGTATGGACGGGAAAACGACGGACCCAAGATGCTTGACGGGCTGTCGCACACGCGCGGGATGCGTGTGTGTGTCGGCGGAGGCGCGGTCGCGTGGGCTTTGATAGAGAATGACCGAGACAATTCGCGGCCGCGTTGCGGCTCAAAGTGGAAGTCGCGACGCCAAGCCATCGGCTGGCTCGAGCTTTGTTCCGCGCGCCTCTCGTCGCATTCACCTTCACCACCACCCGAGGGGACAGGTGTCGTCGAAGAATAGGCACACAGCTCAGGCGTCTAGTATTAGAGCCAGCCAATTGAAGAGGTATGCGTGTCAGCTACGTTATACGTCAAATCAACATATCCCACTTGCTTACATGAAACTCAGTATCGCTGTGATTGTATGCTTCCTGGTACCCACAGCAGAATGCCGCATATAGCGTCTTCGCGGGACTCACTCAGACGGATGGGCCGCAGCACTTTGGGCCTGACGTCTTTACTGGGTTCTATGAGTATTGGGTTCGGCGGCTGAAAAAGCCTGAGAATATCTCAAATGTTGTGGGCTATTGCGTAGAGAAGAAGCTAAGTGGATCACAGGCAGTAAGGCTAGTGCTAATGGAGCCGCCCTCCAGTTGTTCTTGATGACCTAAGCTGAAGATGGTCGTAAACGTACTCTTCGATATGCATCAGTTGCCCATCGTACTAGCTAACATCTTTTCGCGATTGATCTCGTCTCAAGCGTTGCCTGTTGTGGACCTTGTTGGGAACCAGGTCTCCCTCCAGTGGCAGCTTCACGTGTGTTGGGCAAAGGAGTTTGCGTGATGTTCTCCTGGCTGCCTGAAAACCCACGGAACAATCGTCCATCAAGGCCTCTCGCTTTAACCTTAGGTCGTCGCGGACACCGTCCTCGTGGGGATGGTACCGGGAAGTTTAGTCCGCTTCGGCGCGTGTAGCTTTTACCTTAGCTGTTCGCATTACTATCTAATTTGTACCGGTCAAATTTCATGCAATGATTGTCATTATACAGTTGCCCCATGATATTTCTGGCCCAAGAGAGTACCACAGCGCGGTGTAACAAGGTTGTCGGGCTTGGTCCACCTCACGCAAAGTGCACTAGAGTATATCCGACTCATCTCCAGGCTTCAGATCAAGATATGTATACAGAGGAATGTCGACAGTGCGCTATATTTCAAACCCGGTAAATGGGCGTTCTTATAATATCTAGCAGAGCGAGTCTAAAGTAACCTGTTATGATTGCACCGGATGGTCCTGGAGGCTCTCTTTGCCCTTTTGCAGGAGGTTGGCCGGGTCTACTGGCTGCATAATGTTGTAGACGGAACTTGCGGCAATATGTGTAGCTCTAGCGATCCCAGCGCGTGCATGTCTATAACGCATCTCGTCTGTTGTTGAAGTAAAGCGTGCATTCTCGGTAATATGAGTAGTGGAAGCGGTGCAAAAGAAATAATCCTTTTTTAACTGGGTAGGGTTCACTGCGCGTGTGCGCGAGGCAGCAGCGTATTATGGCGGTGATGTGATTTGAAGGACGAGCAATGAAAGAATAGAGCGATGGAGTAAGGATGTAGAGGGAGCTTGAAGGACCGATATAGCAGGTACGGACAATGCGGATATTGTAGAGCGAAGCTCCCAGGATGATGCGTTTGTCCGTTGTATATGATCCGTTTAGGTCGTTTATGACGATAAAGGAAATCCTCTTGTGGAATTAGCGCGGTGGCGGCGGGGAAGCTCACACCGAGCAAGCCTACCTATATGCTTCGCACCGGCCCCCGCAAATGCTTCGTAGCACCTCGATCAGAGATATATTGGGAGTAAAAGTTCGTATCATCTGATTCAATTGTAAAGTCTACCCGATTCGGCTGCGCAGGGAATCATGGCGGGCTTCTTTAGATTTCTCCCCTTCTTTCTTGTATCATGGGTAGTTGGGACCTTACCAGCCAATCCGACTACAGAGTTTCCTAGGTATATAATGTATCTGACAGGGTATATCTCCTCATCCATAGTCACCATCTTTGAACTGGGGTGACTTTCCGTAGACAACATCCGATCGTCCCCGAAGTGGAGCTCGCCCAGGACATCACGCATGTGGCCCTGGCTTTCATGCGCTCGGAGACGTTCAATGACCACGATCGAAACGATTGTCCAATGTTCATGACCGTCAAAGAAGTAAAGGAGAAGTTTCCAAAAGAGACAAAAATTATGATTGCTATTGGCGGATGGGGAAATGAGGAAGGGTTCAGACAGGCGGCAAAGAGCGAGGAGACAAGAAGAGTATGGGTTGACAACGTGAGGAAGATGGTCAAGGGTACTGGCGCCGATGGTGAGAAGACGAAGCATCCTAGTCCACTGCACAAGGAAACAACTGAGAAATGCACAGGTGTCGATATTGATTGGGAGTACCCAGGGTAAGCCTCTCTGCGACCCCGATTCGACTCATTGTCTTACTAGTAACAGCGGAAACGGCGAGGACTACAAAAGAGTCCCAAACTCTGAGCGAGAATGGGAGATTACCGCCTATCCTCTCCTCCTCTCGACCCTTCGCAAAGCCCTCGGTCCGTCGAAAGTCATCTCCGCCGCAGTGCCCGGTCTACCCCGCGATATGCTCGCCTTCACACCAGGTACAATCCCCTCTATAATGGCATCTGTCGACTTTCTAAATATCATGACATACGACCTGATGAATCGCCGCGATAACGTGACCAAGCACCATACGGGCATTCAAAACTCTCTTGAAGCTATCGATGCATACATTGCTGCCGGCGTACCGCCTGGGAGAGCAAATCTAGGCTTAGCATTTTATGTAAAGTGGTTCAGGACGGATCCCGAGGCTAGAGAGAAATGCAAGAAGAAGCCGGTAGGATGCAAGGCGGCGCTCATGGAAGACCCCACCACCGGCGCCGATTTAGGCAAAGCAGGCGCCTTCGCCTGGCATGACGATATCCCCGAGGAACTGGAAAATTCCTTTGCTGACGCTTTCGAGAATGGAGTGTACGACGAAGAGGGAGGAGGATATTACTATTTTGACGCCAACGAGGACCTGTTTTGGAGCTGGGACTCGGAAGAGGCGATCAAGAGGAAGTTTCCCGAGGTGTTGGAGAAGAGGGGTCTAGGTGGTGTTTTCGCATGGGGATTGGGGGAGGACGCGGGTAAGAGCAAGGACGATGGGTTCAGACATCTGAAAGCGGCAAATAAGGAGGTTAGGAGGCTGAAGGCTGGGGTGATGGAGAGAAGTGAGCTGTAGGTACCTTAGATGGACGATCAGGCTTTTGAGTACAAGCTCGTTCACCCGGTACAGACGTTTACCTGCCCTAACGGCCCTTGGTGCACAGGACAACATCGAGTTTGGTGTAAACAATAATTGAGGCCGACCTCTTGACATTCGCCGTTATGTTAGTGCGTAGGTCCATAATATCGGCCTCTGCACCATGTACCCTAGAGTAAAACGAATGAGGAAGCTGTATGCGAGATAATCTGAGATATCTCGTCAACCCCTGTGGATGGTGTTGCGTAAGACTGAGAGTCCGATGCGCCGTGTAATGATGCCAAGTCTCGGCTAAACTTGCCATGTCGAGTCGCTACACTACAAGCTTCCAGTGTCGTTCGTCCCGCCTGCATGAACGGTGACAATGGATCTTCGTACGCGCTGTCTGTACGGCGTCACGAGGACACCCATCCATCGCATACAATGCCGGCGAATACGGACCTTCCGCCGATATTGCTCGTCCGAAAAGCTCGACGTCTCCAGCGACCCCAAGCTTCAGACGAATACAGAGGACGCAGAATGGTTCAAGAAGCTCCACAAGGAGATGCTCAACCGTGAGCTGCCACTAGAGCGCGATGCCATCCACGATCGAACACTGAAAGCTCTCGAGACTACGCTCTACTCCTTCTTTCCACGATCTTGGAAGGCGTCGGTTGCTGGATCACGCCTACAAGACAGAGGCATGCCTGGCGCAATTGGCGAGCACACCATCTTCTGCAACCCGATTCTGTCCGACACAAGTCTTCTTCCCGACGGCACCGATGAGCTCCACAGTCCTGGCAGCCCCTTTGTACGTCGCATGTGGGCAGGCGGCGCTGTACGGGTGAACAAGGAACTATACTATGACGACGATGCTGGTTGGGCCTTGCACAAACATATACTATGTTTTGAGCGTATCAAGGATGTACAGGTGCGGGGCGCAGGGGATAAGGAAAAGATCTTTGTCACGATTGAGCGCAATTTCGCAAGATACGATCCCGTCTTCGGCGCCATTCAAGGTCAACAGTCCAATGCCTCATTGACTATGCTTCTTAAGGAGAAAATGCGCAACTGGGACCGAGTCTGTCTAACCGAAGATCGCAACATCGTGTTCCTGCGCGAGCGTACTGCTAAGGAGCTTGAAGACATCAAGGCGGGCATTATGGCACCTGTCAAATATCTTCAAGGTCGGTGTTTCTTTCCGTTCTCGTTAGGTCTTGGACTGATCGATGCAGCACCGGGTGAGCCCGACTTTTCGCATACCCTGACTCCTACGAATACGTTGCTCTCGCGCTTCTCGGCCCTGACGTTCAATGCTCACCGAATCCACCTTGATCGCGAATACGCTCGAAACGTAGAAGGCCACCGCAACCTCCTCGTCCACGGTCCGTTGACTCTGACACTTATGCTGAAATTCATTGGCACGCACTTGGAAGCGCTTCCAGATCGGGCCCACATGGTTCAAGCTATCGAATATCGAAACCTTGCGCCGCTGTACTGCGGCGAGGAACTGCGGCTCTGTGCCAAAGAGAAGGAAGGAACACGCATGGCCGACGGAAGGATATATGATGTGTGGATTGAGGGTCCGACAGGAGGGATGGCCGTTAAAGGCCTTGTGCGAACAGCACCTCGGCCGGACCATAAGCCATCATCACCAGTACGCGCCATGTCCAAACCATTGCGGAAGGCCAGGGCAAAGAATGGCCCCCAACATGGTACGGCGCCTGTCATTCGCAAAGAAGTCATCGGCCTTGAATCTGACGCTGTAGATAGAAGCCCGTCGATCTTCAACAGTACAAGGCCCAGACGTACGTCAATCCAGCGCGTCATCAACAATGGTCGAGACCCAAGAGACCTTCGGATTTCTGGGCCAGAAAGAACAGTAACTCTCCAAATATTCTCTGCCCCTGGTGGCGAACAATCTTTCGCCAAAGACACTGTGTCCACATTTATAGACAATCATACTCCGGCCAACGAACCTACGCCGTCCGAAACTCCTATCACCGCATATGACAAGAACAACTTGCCCATACGCACTGTCCACGTGCCCATTCCAATGCGCTCAACAATGGACGCCGCAAATCGCAGTATCCTACAGCGCACCTTGCGCAGGAGCCGCTCGCGATTGCTACGCTTCGAGCCTCTCCCCCTCATCCGCTACCACGAACGCAATCCCATGAGCGAAATCAGGAACAGACTCGTAAACAGCAGGTTCCAGCGTCATGGGGTGCGCCGCGCGTTCATCAGCAAACCCACTATCCGCACCGTTTTCACGTATCGGAAGGGTAGACGGAAGGGCACTCGATGGGTAGTGATAGGAAGACGGTCAGAAATAAGAGGAGGAAAGTGAGGAGATCTGCGGGGACGGCGCAGACTAAGAAAGAGAAGTCAGCCCCGGCGTTCCGGAAGCAAAGGAAGATGTGGTTGAACTCGAAGGGGAAGACCTTTGAGCGGAAAGCCTAGAAGATGGATACGTCACGTAAGATGTATACGCGACGGTTGTCCATATTATAATATTCCGAATGTGCATAACCGTTATGTCTTGAACCAGATACGAATCTTGGAGGCTCATTGCATAATATACGAGCTCAATCATCCTTCGCTACTCTATCATACGCATTTGCACTGCTTGCCAGACACACATGAAGTACGGAAGTGTGTCAGTTCGGTCCATATAGGCCTCATAGAAATAAGTGATGGTAGCCGGGCTTTTCAAATAGGCGCCATGTCAGAAATTGATTCATTCCAGTCACTGTGGACTACATGCCCATGAACGCCATGCAACTCGTTCCTCTTTTCCATAATGCCAGCCAGATATATCCCAGATCCATCGTATGCACCCCATACAGACCAGTCCAATCCGAACACGCTTCGCTTAGACAATGCCGAGCTTGGTGGCCGCAATGTCGAGAGCATCGACATCGGGCGTCAACCGCGCGAAAGCCTTCTTGGAGCCGTCGGGGCGGATGAGGGTGTTGATCTTGATGGTTGTAACGTCGTACTGCTTCTTGAGCGCGGCGGCGATCTGGCGCTTGTTGGCCTTGACGTCGACGATGAAGACGAGGGTGTTGTTCTCTTCAATCTTCTTCATGGCGGACTCGGTGTTGAGCGGGTGGATGAGGATCTTGCCAGCATCGAGGCGGGGTCGGTGATCGATCGACTTGCGCGGGTACTTGGGAGCGCGGCTGTCGGATTGTTAGTACTTCCTTCCTTCATGCCTCCGCATGATAACAATTGCTGATGGTGAGAGAGATGTGTACGTACGAAAGCTCGAGGGTCTTGGGGCGGTGGAAGCTGGTGCTCTTGCGCACCTTGCGGACCTTGTGCGAGTTGACCTTTACATCTCGTTAGAATTGCCGCCCATGGCACGAGAAGTAAAAGCCGCCAGCGACGGGATGCTGGCACGCCTTGTAGGTCTAACTCACTCCCTTGAGAGCAGCTTTGGCAGCGGCATTAGCCTGCTTGCTGGGCTTTGTGGCTGCGGCAGTTAGCACTGACATTTCAACTACAATAAACCTCGAAGAACGTTACGATCCAGCATCGCCGCGGCGGACGTCTGCGCGCTGTAGGCATTGGCGCAAGATTTGCTGATCGTTCCGTTGGAAATTGAAAGGATTGTTGCGTACGCTTGGCTTTGGGAGGCATGGCTAAGGATTTGTGCTGTGTGTTAGTAGCTGCTGGGAGATCGGAACTTCGCAGTCGTGGTTTTCGCGGTTGTCAAAATTGCGGAAGCGGTGCGCTCTTAGCGAGCACGTGATGCACTAAAAGTGTTAGCGCGAAGCCTATCTTGGCATCGGCTTCCCTTGCAACACTGAGTTGCGGGGCTCCAGGGCTCCATCAACATCATGCGGGATGAAAAGCAGATATGGCGGTCAAAAAGCGCCAAAGACCCCTCTCGCATGGGCGGCCACCGACCAGTAAACCAAAGGAGCGGATGACGTCGCAGCGATCTCGAACCATCATTCGGACCCATCACCGACTGCAGAAGGAACGGGCGGCTGCTCTCAAGAAGGGAGATTCCAAACTCGCAGCGAACATTGCAAAAGCCATCGAGGAAAATGGAGGTATTGAGGTGTATCAAGCGGCAAGCAAGCAGGGCCAGTCGAAGGATCGTGGCGGAGACTCCAGTCAGGTGCTTGTGGAATGGTTGCGGGACGCGAATCTCATCAAAGATGACAGGAGAGACGGCGAAGAGAGAGGCTATGAGTTACAACAACCGTTACGGTGTTTAGAGGTCGGAGCACTGTCGACCAAAAACGCAATTTCTAAGTACCCTAATCAAATCGAGATGACTAGGGTCGATCTAAACAGTCAAGAAGCTGGCATCAAGAAACAAGACTTCATGGAGCGCCCACTGCCACCCTCTGCAGCCGACCGTTTCGACATTATTTCTCTAAGCTTGGTTCTCAACTACGTTCCCGATCCGGCCGGGCGAGGCGAGATGCTGAAGCGAATCACGCACTTCTTGCACCGCACCAGCAGGATTTCGAGAGCAGCTGAAATTGTTCTTCCGATTCTATTTCTCGTATTGCCCTTGCCTTGCGTAGAAAACTCGCGTTACTTGGACAAGCAGCTATTACTTCAGATCATGGCCAATCTTGGATTCAGCTTGACGAAAGAAAAGAAGACACCAAAGCTTTGCTACTATCTGTTCAGCCTTTCAAGCGCGTGTAACGGAGCGAAGACGGCGAAACGAAAAATCAGAGATGGGCCAGCTATGAACAATTTCTGCATCATAGTAGATTGAAGATTTTGCTGCTTCCGGGAGTATGCTTCGTTAGGAAGACAGGAGACGAGCATTAATTTACCGGGCAATGCTGGACAGGTGGGCGAATATCGGACTCCGAATTCGTCGCACCAAAATCGAGCGGTCATACAGAGGCATTGATCATCGGATAATATGTTTCTAATTGTCGCGAAGTAGGTCTTGTGGCTGGGAACCTTGCGGTTGCAAGGAAGAACGCTGGAGACATGCATCTTGGTACACTCGGCGATTATTCACAACTGGCTTTCGAACGCTCAATGCAGAATCGGACTCAGAATTTGCCTGACGGTAATACATGAAATTGTATCTACGGTAAAACGAGGCCTCTCATATGTCTTTTCGGGTCCCAAACTCCGATCCCAAGAAGTCCGCCCTGTCCGTACCCTTCTGCATCAGCGACCGCTCAAAGCTTCCATCACCGTCGACTAGATCAGCAACAATACCGTAGAGGTCTACATGTGTGTTTCTGCATCCGCAATCAACGTGAAATAATTACGTTTTCACAGAGTGTCGATCAAGTTGCTACAGATATGTGGCGGGTAATGCCTCGCCCAGTTGCTCTTTTTGCGGACCTATGAATGGACAACATGGCCGCTCCCACATAATGCTCACAGTATCTCGGCCCGTAACCTCGACATATAACAAGCTCGGTCGTTGTTCAGTCGAGTCATAGGTCGGCAACGCTCAACGCATTCGCTGACGGTCGTTGCTGAAGCTTTTAGACACTTCACGACGATCGCCAGCCGGTCGCTCAAAGGACAAGGGAATCTCCTGGCCATCGGGGCTAGCTTGGATTGGCGTTACATAAACCGACATGTTCTCACAGGCTTACTGGGGACAAAAGTGTGTCGCATAAGAGGGGCCTACCATGGTGCCTATTCCGAGATGTCAATACGTCACATCCCTGCAGGGACAAGGGATTGGACGAGCCCGAAATTGTGATTGCTTACAACCGGCATGCTCTGCGTATGTTGTATAACACAGAGACACAAGGGTGAGATAATGGGTGTAGCTCGGTTGTTGACTTACGTATCGACGCGTCGGACGTTGCTTGTCAGCCTGCATCCTTCGGCTGCATATGCGCAACGAATTGTTTGATGGCGTGACGCATCCCGAAGCTATGGTTTGCCCGGATCGTAGTCTCACTTTCCCCGCAACCATGTCCAAATCTGAGTCCGCCGGCAGTTGGGCAATGGCAAGGCTAAGAGTTGTTTGGGGCCTCAAGGCTGGCCAACACCGCGGGCGTGAGATTGTGCGCGACTAGTCGAATAATACTCAAGCCACTACAATTTCCCTCAGTATACACTCGGGTTTTTGAGCATGGCTCGTGTTGCGGTCACCCCGCTCAACAGAAGTCCTCTGGTACACATTATCGATTGGTTCTTTTTCGCCGTCGCATTGTTTTTTCTTCTTGTTCGGCAAGTCACCCGGCATGCATTGGGGGGCGCTTTCAAGGCTGAAGACTGGTTGATAGTCGCAGCTTTGGTTCGTAACTACCGGCCCCCTTACATTAGTCGTATTATTGACTATGAAAGGTGTTTAGCTTTTCCCAGTCCATCGCTGTTTCGGCGGCGGCAGCTTCTGGTCTCGGTAAACCGTTACACTCCTTGAATGACTCTCAGGTGGAGGGCTTTCTGAAGGCTGATTACGCTGCCACTGCACTACTTATCACGAGTTTGGCTACCGCAAAGTTATCTGCAGTACTTTTCACGAAGGGCATAAGCCCAGAAATGCTCCATCACCGATTTTCGCGTGCTACTGGAGGCGTAATATCGATATGGGCCATCATCGGGATTCTTACTTCTCTCTTTCGCTGCGCACCACCTCGAACTTGGGATTTGTTGGGTGGAAGCAGATGCATAAACTTGGTATGTAATGGTCCGTGACTGAATAGCTGGTGCTCACCAGTCATAGACAGCATGGTGGACGTTTGTCGCACTAGGGGATGTTTTAACGGATGTCGGCATCGTTGCTCTGCAATCACGCCTTCTCTGGGGGCTGCAAATTAGGAGGTCGAACAAGATTGTTCTCTTGTCCATCTTCTCCACACGATTCATGTAAGTTATCACTACGTTCTCTTGCCAGAGCTCATGCTGGACAGTGTCGTTGCCGTTGCAATTGCACAACTGGTCACGTTTCGAAGAGCCCAAAGGCTACAAGATCTCACACTCAACATGTGGCTACCCGTGGTGTTGAACCAAGTTATCCAAGCCTTGCAGATAGCAGCAGGTTGCATTTCCCATATTAAGCGTTTCTTAGAGAGCCTAGAGTCAGGTATGATACGGGTGGAAGAGCCTGAGGAAGACAGGATAGGTACCGAGCTCCAAGCTGTCGGAGCGAGTGGGAGCTCTGCGCAGAGTCGTTCGACTGCTGTTGTGAAACTCGGCCAGAAATTGTCGCTCTAAAAACAGAAATACAACCTCCTGTGTCGTACGCCAGCCTTTAGATATTAGATATTATTTTACTACCTCTATAAGATTATTATTCTTAATTCGGTAAGTAAAAAGTTAAGTTAATATAAAAAAAATATTATTAAAAGTAAAATAGGCCTTATATTTTTATAAATAATATATTTTATAATATATTTAATATATAGTATATATATTTTAAAGAGTTTTTATTAAATACGTAAATATAGAGCGTCTTTACTCCCTAAAAAACATTTATAAAAAGTTAATTTACTCTATAGTAATATACTAAAAGTAGTTTTTAATATTATAAATTATAATAAGAGGGAAAGTGTTAGTATTAGTATTAGTATAAATATAAAAAAAAATTAGTCTTTAAATAGATATAGATTTAATATATATATTATTATTTACTATAGTAGATCTTATAGATTAGACTTAACCGTAATAGTTAGATCTAGTAAGTTATAATAGTACTTATTAATAGGTTTTTTATAATAAAAAAAGCTTTTTTTTAGTACTATGTATTTATTTTCTCTATATTTAAACTATTATATATTATTTTTTTTATACTTATTTATCTTTCTCTATATATATCTATTATTATTAATTACTATTTTATATATAGCACAACAATTATTAAAAGTAAATTAAAAAGGATATAGGCTAGCCTAAAAGTAAAGTAATAGTATAAGAATATATATACTTTTACTATATATATGTGTACGAGAAGGTTTATAAAAGAGGAAATAATAAAGACGCTATACTAAAACTAACTAAACTACTTACTATACAGCCGTAGCTAGTATATAGCTAGTAATAATACGTACGCTCCTAATAAAAAAAGTTTTAATAAAAGAGATAAAGTTTAGTAAGAATACTATATTATAAGTATACTACTATAAGATAGATTATAGCTACCTTTTATAATACCTCTTTTATAATAGTCTTTACTATTATAAGTTATTACTTTATTATCGTAGCAGCTAAAAATTAGCAGCTAATATATACTATAGTATATTATATATAGTAGACTAAATCTATTAAAGCTTATATAGTTCTAAGTAATCTATATAAAAATTTATTTTATATATAAGTTAATATTATAATTGTAAAAGAAAAAATTATAACTAACGTTTAGTAAAAAATTACTTAGTAGTTAAATATTTAGTAGTTAAGTAAGTATAATCTAATTATTTATAGAGTTAAATATATTATTAAAAATAAGCGCGTTAGAAATATCGTTTACGTAAAAATTAAAAAAGTAATTAAAATACTAAAGCTCTAAGAAATAGCAGAATAAGACTTAAAAACTAAGTAAAATAAATATATATAAGTAGATTTAATTAAGTAGAGTTTTTGCGATACTACTAACTAGTACTAAAATAATAAATAAATAAAAAATAATAAAGACTAGACACCGTAAATAATAATTAATAAAAAGAGTATTATTAGGATTTAAGAAGTTATAAAGGTTATTATATAGGTAAAGATAATAAAATTATTTTAAGCGCCTTATTCTAAGTGCGAAGCGCGAAAAGTAAAGAATAAAAAATAATAAAAAAGGCGGCTATATAGGGTTAGTATATTTAGGGATATAGAAGCTTATAAGATATAAAAAGTAATAAGTATAAGTAATAGTACTTAAGGTATTATAAATTAATTAGTAGGCGGCGTAGTTAGTTATATTTTATAACCTTAAAAGTAACTATTAAATAGCTACTAGAGCTAAGTTTCTAATAGTTATATAATTAACTTACTAATAATAAAGGGACAGTTTAATACAAAGGATAATAATAACTAAATAAATAAGTACCCGCCTATATATAGTTTTTTTTCTTTTTACTCTTAGGGCTAGACCTATCTAATTATTATTACTAATACTCTTCTTACTAACTTTTTTTAATATTTTATAGTTATACTACTATTAAAATAATAATTACTATTTTAGTCTTAAACTTAGCGTAGTTAAAGTTATTTTAATTATTTAGTATAGCTAGAAGCTATTACTTTTATTTATAAAAATAGTTTAGGTTAGTATTTATAATAATATAATTTTTAAAATTTTTAAAATTATTAAAATCTTTTACTATTATAACTTTGGTTTTAATAAGGACCTAGAAGTTTTAGAGTTATAATAAAATAATTAATATAAAATATTTTATTATATTTAATTATATATTTAGCTATTTATTTTTATTATTTTAGACCTACTAACTATTATTATTATATTAAAAGTATTTAGTCTAGAAAGGCCCTAAGGCTTTTTATATTCTTTACCTACTTTATACCTATACTAATATACTTTATTATCTTTTTAATAAAGCTTAGCTAGTCTTCTATATTTAATTTTATATTTAGTAAGCGCTTTTATATATTTAAAATAACATCTTTATTATACTACCAGTTCTCTTTTAATATATTTATATTTATTAGTTATTATTATTACTCCTATAAAGTAACTTATTATATATTTTTAGTAACTAGTATATATCTATAAATAGTAAGCTAATTAGCTCCTCCTTCTATAATATAGGCAGATTATATATATATATTTATATATTAATCGAATAAAAAGTGTGGCTGTAGTAGCTCGAGGCGACCTAATAGGGGTTTTAAAAAAGGAGGAGTATATATATACCTTTATTAGGCAGATTATAATATAATAGTTATATTATTTATAACTCTAGGCCTTTAAGAATCTTACCTATTATATAGTAGTTATTTTTATTTATTAATTATACGTTTATAGTACTATAGTACTATATATAGTACTAAGTATTATTAGTAATTATTATATCTAGTATAGGTTATAATAGTTTAGTTATAATATTAGTTTATTTTATAAATATTATATACTTTATAGTATTTTTTATAATATTTAGCGTAAAGCCTATATTATACTTTATAGTGTCCGGCACGAGTCTATATATATACTTTATTTATTTTACGATATTAGGAGCGTATTTTTAAATATATAATTATAAAAGTACTATACTATAATTAGTAAAATAATACTTTAAGCAGCGCGATTTATACTATAAATATATTGTTTTTTTTTCTTTCTTTATAAATGCCTACTTAGTATTAGTTATAATAGTAGACTTTTTCAATATATTAAGTATAAAGATATATATATACTCCTCCTTTTTTAAAACCCCTTTTAGTCGCCCCGAGCTACTATAGCTACACTTTTTATTTAATTAGTATATATAAAAATTTTTCGACATATTAAGTATAAAGGTATACACATACTCCTTCTTTTTTAAAACCCCTTTTGGTCGCCTACACAGCCACTACAGCCACACTATTTATTTAATTAGTATATAAATATACAAATATATAGTATATATATTTGTATATTAATCGAACAAAAGGGTGTGGCTGTAGTGGCTGTGTAGGCGACCAAAAAAGTAGATATATAAGTATAAATTAGTATAAAATAATAAATTACTAAACTATAAAACTATTAAGTACTATTAAGTAGTTATTACGTGCCTATTTTAGTAAGCGTAGTATTTTTCTTAATTAAACTTAGTATAGTATCTTTAAGAGCCGATTATTAAGTTATATAGTATATATAGCACTTTTTTTCCTAATTAGATTATTACTAATAGTAACTTTATTATATATACATTAAAAAAAAACCTATTATAACTATATAGATTAGTAATAATTACTATTATTATAGCTATATAAATATAGTATACGCTTTTTTATTTTTAGTATAACGTTATAGTCTATAGTTATTATAACTATTATTTATTTTATACCTACTTACTTATAAAGGTAAAGCCTTTTAGTAATATACTAAAATTTTATAAAAATTATTAGTAAAACGGTTTTTATAAAAATAGATTTAGTAAAATATTATATATTATATAGTATATAGAGTAATATTTATAAAAAAATTTAATATAATTACCTTGTCTTAATAGAGACCTAGAGGTTTTAAAATTATAATAAAGTAATTAATATAAAATATTTTATTTTATTTAGTTATATACTAAGCTATTTATTTTTATTACTTTAGAGTTACTAGCTATTATTATTACGTTAAAAGTATTTAGCCTAAAAAGATTTTAAGGCTTTTTATATTCTTTACCTATTTTATATCTATACTAGTATACTCTATTACTTTTTTAATAAAACTTAACTAGTTCTTTATATTTACTTTTATATTTAGTAAGCGCTTTTATATACCTAAAATAATATTTTTATTATACTACTAGTTTTCCTTTAACTTATTTATACTTATTAGTTATTACTATTACTTTTATAAAGTAATTTACTATATACTTTTAGTAACCAGTATATATCTATAAGTAGTAAGCTAATTAGTTTTTTTTTTATAATATAGGTAGTTTATAATATAATAGCTATTTTATTTATAGCTCTAAGTCTTTAAGGACTTTACCTATTATATAGTAGTTATTTTTATTTATTAGTTATACGCCTATAGTACTATAGTACCGCGTATAGTATTAAGTATTATTAATAATTATTATATCTAGTGCGGGTCGTAATAGTTTAGTTATAATATTAGTTTAGTAATTTTATAAATATTATATACTTTATAGTATCGTTTATAGTGTCTAGCGTAAGTCTATATTATACTTTATAGCATCCGGCGCGGGCCTATATATATACTTTTAAATTTATTTTATAGTATTAGGAGTATACTTTTTAAATATATAATTATAAGAGTACTATATTATAATTAGTAGATTAATATTTTAGGTAGTATAATTTATACTATAGATATATTATTTTCTTTCTCTTTTTTTATAAATACCTACTTAGTATTAGTTATAATAGTAAATACATAAGTATAAGTAAGTATAAAGTAATAAATTACTAAACTATTAAACTATTAAATACTATTAAGTAGTTATTATATACCTATTTTAGTAGGTACTACCTTTTTTAATTAGACTTAGTATAGTATCTTTAAGAGCCGGTCGTTAAGTTATATAGTATATATAGTACTTTTCTTCCTAATTAGGTAGTTACTAATAGCCACTTTAGTATATAAAAAAATATAATTACCTAGTATAGTAGGCTATTTTATTATATTTTTTTTATTATCTTATATATATTTATATATTAATTAAATAAAAGAGTGTGGCTGTAGTAGCTATATAGGCGACTAAAAGAGGTTTTAAAAAAGAAGGAGTATATATATACCTTTATACTTAATATATTAAAAAAGTTAGGTAAGGCTAGATTAAAAAATAATTATCTTATATATATATATAATAGTAGGGGCGCCGACGTATATTAATATTTTATAGTATACTATTAATAGTAATTAACTATTAATATTATATTTATTTTTATAAATAGACGTTTAGTATTAAATTAAAAAGTAATACTTATTTACGTATTATTATTTTAACTTATTATAATTAAGTATAGTATTTTTAGTAAATCTATAAATATATAACTACGTATTATATTTTTTATTATTATATTTAAATTATTATAAAACTATTTTATAGGAACCCCTATAGTAGTTAATAGTTATTTTTTAAAAAAAAATATAAGTACTACGCTAAAAGCGTAGCTTTATTTAAAAAAAAAAGATCTTATAGAGTAGTAAAATAAAAATAAAATTTTTATTTTTAGCTATTTTAATTATATAGTATTATTTTATAGTATATTAGAAAGAATTACGTAGTTTTGCTACCGTTAAAGCTTCGGGCCAGCAACGAATCCCTCGTGTTATTACTTTACTTGCGATGCGCAATCTTTCGCGGCTTACACCACTTCAGGGCATCTGCATGAAGGCCTGTCTGCAAGGCTGGCAGTGTTGCACTGGTAAGTGCTTGATTCGTTTGCCTGGCCATGCACCCATTACATGCCCATGCGCCTCTTTGAACGCCGATACCGAGGCCTCCACCAATCGAAACAGCGCGGCTAAACACGCTAGTTACACAAACGCCTCGTATCATCACAGCTGCATTCACGAAAGGGCTTCCGTGCCAAAAATGGGTGCAATCCGTTTTTCGTCCCAAGTTTCCGGGTCCGTTGCAGTTCAGTGTTCCTAAGTGGCGGGGGGGCAATGGCAGGCCACTGGCCCACTGTGACCCTGAACCACCCACACGTATGTGTCGGCTAATATAAGAGCTCTCTTCACGATGGACAACTGGTCTTGTGCCACACCTGTCAAGTTGCTGAACCAAACAAAGCCGATATGTCGAAATATTCTGCAAATGCAGTTGCGTTGAATCCTCGCGCGAGTCGAAGCGAATATGATGATGCAGCTCTTGCCCGTGTAGGAAAGAAGGCAGTACTGAAGGTACGAAGGCATTCCATGTGATAAGTTTGCGGTCATCAAGCTTACATATACAGCGAAACTTTGGTTCCATAACGATTCTGGGATTCAGCTGTACTGTGCTCATCACTTGGGAAGGTACCTTGCTAGTCTTTCTGCAAGGATTGCAAAAGTGAGTTCTTCTCACACTACAGAGGAGACTAACAAGACTGACGACGATAGTGGTGGTCCCGGAACTCTTGTGTACGGGTATCTGGTGGTCTGGATAGGTACAATATCAGTTTTCACTGCGCTCTCTGAGCTAGTCTCCATGGCACCTACATCTTCTGGACAGTATCACTGGGTTGCAATGCTCGCGCCCGCGCGATCTCGTAAAGCTCTAAGCTATATCACAGGAAAGTCTTCAACATCCTGCCACACGCTCCGGCTCATTCCAACTAACATTATGTCCAGGTTGGCTCACTATCTGCGGCTGGCAGGCTTTAGTTGCCTCTGGATGTTTTGTAACAGCGACCCTCATACAAGGTGTCATGGCCCTAACACACCCATCATACTTGGCTGAGTCGAAATATTGGCACGGCACGCTTATGTATTGGGCGGTGCTGCTAATCTCTGTGTTCATCAACACGCTAGTTGCGAGGTGGCTTCCAAAATTCGAAGGTCTCCTTCTAGTGTTACATGTGCTAGGTTTCTTCGGTGTCCTTATACCTCTAATAGTGCTCTCGGAGCACAGCGACTCGAAGTTCGTCTTCCGAACATTTCTCTTTCACGGCGGATGGTCTTCGAACGGGCTTTCTTTCTGTATCGGTATGATCGGCAATGTCTTCGCATTTATGGGTAGGTTTCATTCGAGTAAGCGCAGAGAGCAGGATGCATGCTAATGTCTTCAGGTGGCGATGCGGCTATACACATGGCTGAGGAGATCTACAACGCCCCTACAGTCGTGCCCAAGGCTATCTTGCAGAGTGTCCTTATCAATGGCATACTAGGGCTTGCTATGATCATCACAGTGCTCTACTGCATCTCAGACCTTGATCAAGCTCTCGCCGAAAATCCGATGTATCCAATCATGTCCATCTTTCGGCAGGCGTTGGCTTCAGTTTCTGGAGCCGCCGTTATGTCCTCTCTAATTGTGGTCATGTCCCTCAGCGCTACAGTAGGATGCATGGCCTCGGCATCCAGGGTCTTTTGGGCTTTTTCGCGAGACCGTGGGCTCCCTGGGTGGAGATTTTGGGAGAGAGTGAGTTTCCAGGCGAACTGAGATGTGCTTCGCTAATGGTAGCGCCAGGTCGACCAACGGACCGGCATCCCACTGAACGCCGTTGCTATCACGTCCGCCGTCGCTTTTGTGCTCGCGTTTGTAAACATCGGCAACCCGACGGCTTTCCAAGGTGTGATTTCTCTCACAATCGCGGCTACATTCGGCTCGTATCTGCTAGCCTGCGGGCTGTTGTTGTGGCGGCGTATCAAAGGCGACATCGGCCAGTTGGAGGATGAAGACACCATTGCCAACACTGTTGGCGGCAAACTTGCATGGGGCCCTTGGACGCTGCCTTCGGGTCTCGGGATTGTAAACAACATCTTCGCTTGCTGCTACCTCATCTTCGTCTGTTTTTTTAGCTTTTGGCCTACGACGTTCCCAGTTACTCCTAAAAGCATGAACTGGGCTGTTCTTGTGACTGGTGTGGTGGTTATCTTTAGTACTGTCTACTATTTGTTTTGGGGTAAGCGTAAGTACGCTGGCCCGGTCGTGGAAGCAGACAGGGGAGATATCCACATGCACAGCGAATTCTAATGCGAAGGGGCGGTGTTATCTATTCAGGTGGGGATCGACGAGTCGTTCCTTGGAAATACATGTCTTCAACGCATAGATGTTAGTGTTCATACGCCGGCGGGGTTGCGCGCTCTTATGGCAACTCGAAGTATCTTATGGGCTTGAGGACCAAAGGAAAGATGATATCCAACATTCCTCCAACTGGAATCTTTTCTGGTCTTCAATGACACTTCCGCGCGAAGCAACAGCGTCATGAGGGTGGTGGGACTCGATAGATCGAGGAAAGACGGGATGCAGCAAATGTGATCGCACTTAGCACACATGCGTAAGTTACCACATAGTCTAGAAACAGCCAGGAGGGTCACAAGAGGGTATAAGGCAAGTACATATCTATGAGAACCGTGGGAACCGTAGGGGATCGTACGCTCAACAACGAAAGCCCCACCTTGGGCTGCCGCTAAGGCACTGGACGTTACATATCATAATAGTATAGTCGGATTGGGAACGAATGACTACGCCGCACTGGACTCCATGGTGGATCCGAAGAACAGATTACCGAATTTCAGCATTTAGGGCCCACAGTCAACCAAGGAACGTTCATCGGTACCGTGGATTTGGTACCTTCCCACAGGGCAGGGGAACGAGTGGCTGCGTTAAACCTATCAACCAACATTATCTCACACCATTCCACCGAGCTATTGCAGTACGACCGTGTCGGTCCTAATGGAGAATTAGAATGTAACTAGTGCGGAGGAAACCAGTACGCCTCACCGTGACTCAGATAGGGAAAGCATTGGTCAACACATCGACCTTCCCGCCAGTCTTGACCCATTCCACGGAATTGTTTCCAGAAGCTCCGAGGTCATAACCCTTCCAGGGCTGGGCCCGCTTATCTTTGGTTGCCTTGCTAATAGCGGCGGCGGCGAAGTTCTCGGAGTGGGCAGGCATGTTGATTGTGGGAGATTGCTGCCAAGGTTGAGCCTTGAAAATAATACAACTGTTGTACTTACTTGATCTTGAAGTTTTGTAAGTTTGTGCAGTGATGTGTCGTGAGACAAACCCGACAAGACCGATGTTTATATACTGTTGGAATTTCTAAAGGCAGTCACGAGGACCACTTCGGCAGATATTGACCAGCTATTACGTGGCAGTGTATTACCGCGACTTCCAAGCATGATGCAGTGTGTCTGACTGTGTTTCTGAGTATTTTCACACTCCAGTGGGTACGGCGTATGCGAGAGTAGGACGCCTTGCCAAGTACCATTCACATGCTGGTTCAATATATCGGGCTTATTTGTCACGCCGAACATTGAAGCTACTTCCCCATCAGAACACTAGGCCTACTTCTCAGCCCGAACATGGGTAAGCAGCCGTACAGGGTAGAAGATCCATTGTTTTACGGTTGGGGAAGGTCGTTCTGACTCCGTGTCAGACAGGATCAATCGGGGATACATAGAATGCTCAACAGTCCTGCCTCTTCTTCACGCTATAGGTATCCTCTCTAGGCGATAATACACGTGCACGAGGTAACTGTACTAGTAAAAGTTAATATATTTAATAATATATTTTATTAAAGTTATAGTCTAGGAGTATAAATTATAATTAGTACTAAAAATAGTAGTAGGGTAGTACAGTAGGTAAGTGCCTAAAAATATAAATTCTTTACGAGCTTTCTAAATTTTTAAAATAATTTATTATATTAGAAATTTAATTCCCTTTTTTATTGTAAGTATTTTTTAAATTAACCTATTCTATTTAATAAAAATTTTAAAAATTTTAAAAGTATAAAGTACTATTAAAAAGTTAATATAAAATTATAAAAAGCTAAAATTCTCTTTAATAAAAAAATAAGATTAGTATATATATTTGTATACTAATCAAACAAATAGTGTAGCTGTGGTGGCTCGGGGCGATCAAAAGGGGTTTTAAAAAAGGAGGAGTATGTGTATGCCTTTATTAAGATTAGTATAAAATACCTATTATTTAAAAATATTTTCGGCTAATATTACTATCTAAGATTAAATAAGAATAAAATTTATTTTAATATAAGTTTAGTATAGTAAACTAGATTTAAGTAAATTAAATAGATTAGTAATAAAATATAATTTATTTAATATTTAAAACATAATAAGTATATCTAGACCTTAATTAAGAAGTATAAACGTAGTAAAAAAACTTTATTAAATACTAACTTATGTACGTAATATTATATTTAATAATATTAGTTTAAAATAGAAAAGAGATAAATTTTAATAAAAGATATTTAAAAGTATAATAAAAAAGAAATATATATAGCTATTTTTTAATTAAATAAAAAGTAAATATATATATATATATATATAGTATAAAATTTATATAATACCTTTATAAAGCTCGTGAAGTACACTAATTAATATAGTATAAAATTAAGTTAAAGAGTATAATTATAATAGCTAGAAATAAGTAAAAAATATTTTAAAATTAAGTATATATATACTTTTATATTTTATATAAAAAAAACAGACAGACTAAAACTATATTAAAAAATATAGTATTATACTAATCTACTAGTATATTTAGTATATAGTATACTATCTAATAAAATATTAAATTAAAAAAATCTAGTATAAATACCATATTTAGAGAAGAAATATATAAAAGTAGTTTATATTTATTTTTTAATAAGTCTTTTATATTAAGGCCACCTAACTATTTAAAAAAAGTTTTTTATTTTCTTAGCAAACTAACAATCGACTCTTTAATTCCTAACTAATAAGTATAGGCTAGTTAAATATTCTATTTAGGTATAGTCTACTTTCCTAATTAGGTACAGTTTATTTTTAATTAGGTATAGATTAATACGCTAACCTAAATTAGAAATTAAACTAAATCTAACTAAGTAATAGGCTAATCTAATTAGAATAAGTCTAAAACCTAATTAAATAAGTAGATTATAGTAGACGAGAACGAGATTTAAACTTATAACCTATAATATTACTATTATAGATAGCTAGGTGTATTTTTTACTAAGCTATATACCCTCTCGCTAGTTTATATATTTCTTTTTTATTTTTTATAATTAATAGTATACCAGTCTAAATAGAAACCTAAAGGTTATAAAGTTATAATAAAATACTTAATATAAAATATTTTATTTTATTTAGTTATATACTAAGCTATTTATTTATATTTTCTTATACTAGCTATCTATTATCCTCTCTTTAGAAACCCTTTTTTTACTTACCTCTAAATATTCTTTACAGCGTTAAACTACAGCGCTCCTTTATATATTAATAACTTTTACCTTATATTACTTTAATTAGGATTATATACACCCTTTATATTATAGACTGCTAATAACTACTATTATAACCTATTAGTTACTTTTTTAACTTTATTTTTATATAAAATAAAGATTATATTTATTCCTATTACTTTTCGCTCTACCTATATATATATAGGTAGTATAGTATTTAATAATAGTTAATATTTTTATTTATAATTACATCTCCTTTTTTATTTATAATAATAATATAACGCGATACTAAGTACGCCTATCTACCTACCTAGCCTATATACTATACTAAAGAAAATACCTATTATCTATACTTATAGGCACCCCCTAGAATTTTTAAATATTAATTATTTTTAGTATTTCTACGGAAGCTTTATACTTTAAATATTTTTATTTTTACTACTAGTACCCTTAGTAGTACTTTATATAGTTACGCTATATATTTTAGACTACGTATCTTTATTAATAAATTAATATTAACGTATTATCTTTTTTTTATTTTTTATAATTAGTATAGTACTATATTTACTATTTTCTTTATTACTACTACCTTTACATAAGCTAGCCTAACTAACTCTAGCTTTTAAAATTTTATCGTCTCTACTATTAATAGTGTTATAATTTTATTTTTTATTACTATTTATTTTATTATTATTTATTTTATTACTATCTATTTTATTACCGTACGCCTTATTATCTAGAATTTCCTAATATTAATAAATACTTAACTTAAAAAACTAGATAATTACACTATATATAAAATACTTAGTAGTATAAGGAGGACTTATTATATATTACTATTTAGATAAGATATAATAAAGATAGCTTTTAGCGTAATAAGTATAGTAGATGTATTAAAATTAATATAGATAAGTATAGTATCCGCTAAAAAAAAAGTAAAAATAGAACTTTTAGAAAATATTTTAGAAAATATTTAGTAAGTATTTTTTTTAAACGTTTAGCTGTGTTAACTGTAAAAAAAAATAGAGGAGAAATATATAAGTAGTACTTTATATATTTCTCTTTTAAAAAATATAGTTTTCGTACTAGACTTTTTATATTAAAGTTTTTTAATTTAATATTTTTTAGGGGGGTACGCTAAGCGTATTAGTATATTAGTAACTAGCGTAGTACTATTCCTTTTTTAACCTAGTTCTATTTAACTTTTTTAATATATTAAGTATAAAGGTATATATATACTTTTCCTTTTTTAAAACCCCTTCTAGTTATTCGAAGCTACTACAGCCACACTATTTATTTATTTAATATATATATATATATAAATATATAAATATAAATATATATTATAGACTATAGCTTTTAATATATCTAATTACTTATTAAAAAACTATATTATCTTTTTATTTTAGCGCCCTATAGTTATTAGTATTAGTATTATTATTAATAGTAAATAACTTACTTTTATTTATTAATTACTTAATATAATAGTATAACTATAGTAGTTTTAGTATTATTTTTTTATTTAATAATACTCCTAAATAGTGGATTTTTAACCTTTTTATAAAATATTATAGTTTCTCTTTATACGTAGTTAAGTCTACGCCTATATTAATAAAATTATTTTACTTAAATATAGACTTTTATAAGTTATTTATAAAGATAAGTAGTAGTATAGTAATTATATTAAATATTTTTACTACTTTATGTTTCTTATTTATTTAGTTTAATTTAAAAACTTAAAGTATATATTATACTCTATAGTATAGGCTAATATAAATTTAGTATATATATTTTACTAAAATTTTATTTTTTAATATACTAAGACTATATACTTTAGTTATAGAGTAGTAGTATACTATTATTAATAAATAGTACTTTAGACGCTGTAACGCGTACTATAATTATAATATATTAATATTTCTTTCTTTATAAATACCTACTTAGTATTAGTTTATAATAGTAAATACGCTAGTATAAGTTATTATATAAAATAATAAACTATACTAAGCTATAAATCTAATAAGTACTATTAAGTAGTTATTACGTACCTATCTTAGTACTATCTTTCCTAATTGGGCTTAGCGCGGTATCTTTTAAGAGCCGGTTATTAGTTTATATAATATATTTAGTACTCTCCTTCCTAATTAGGTAGTTACTAATAGTAACTTTATTATATAAAAAAAATTAATAGTATAGTTAAATCTATATTATTAAATTAAGTAAATATTTACTATAATACTTTTTAAAATACTATTTAAATATTTATATATACTTTTACTATTATTTTTATAAATATTATTTTTATAAAGATTATACTTATTTAAATTAATCTTAATATTATATTAAATATATAAACTATTCCTACCGTATTATATTTATTAAAAGGTAATAGGTACGTCTAGAGCTTAATCTAGGGATATAAACTTAATAAGGAAATAATATTAAATACTAACTCGTATACGTAGTAGGTATTTTATTTATAAAATTATAAACTTTAGTAATAAGTTTTTTTAATACTACTAAATATTTTATATATAAAATAATAATCCTATTATACAACTTTAATAATAATAATACGACGAAGTAGGCGTATTATAGTATTGCCAGCACTACAGCACTATCTAGCCTACGCTAGTAAATTTTACTAGTGTTAGGATTAGGTTGTATTGGCCACCTAGGCGTGTACGTAAGTAAGAATATTAAAGTAATTTTTAAAAAGTATATACTAACTTTTTAAATATAATTAATTAAATAATAATATAATAATATAATTTATAGCGTGTAGGCTAAAGTTAAATTATAAATTATAGATTATAAAAATAATACTTTTATTTACTAGATTCTATATAATTTAAAATATAAAGAAGTAACTATTTTAAATTGTATAGGATCTAGTAAATAAAAATATTATTTTTATAATTTATAGTTTAACTTTAGCTTATACGCTATAAATTATATTATTATATTATTATATTATTATATAAATAATTATAGTAAAAAAGTAAGTATATATATTTTAAAAATTACGTTAATATTTCTACTTACGTATACACCTAAGTGGCTAATATAATCTAACCCTAATCTAGGTTAAATTTACTAGCCTAATCTAGCCCGAAGAAGAAAAAAGAGTAGAGGCGACCGTAGCCCTAGTATACTAAACTTTAGTATACTAAGCTCTATTCTATACTAACCTAAAATATATATATTTTTTATAATTTTTATATAGGCTTATTTTTTAATTATATCTAAAAGGTATCTTACTATCTAAAGTTAGATAAAAAGAAAATCTATTTCTAAAGAGGTCTAGCGTAGCGAACTAGGCCTAATTAGGTTTAGCTTAATAATTTAATATAACTTTATTTAGTAATATATTAGTTAAAAAATTAAAAAGCCGATTTTAGTTTATTAAGAAAATAAAGCACTTTCTTTAAATAGTTAAGTAGCCTTAATATAAAAGACTTATTAAAAAAAAAAAACCTGTGTCTAGGAGAATAACTTTTTTTTTACTTATATCTTTTTTACACTAGTGTCTCGATACTATACTTTACCTCTTTTTAGAGAATAGTTTCCTAAAAATATTTTTTTTAATAATCTATAATAAATATAAATCTTTTAGTTTTATTTTACTAACTATTTAGTTTTATAAAGCTTCTATTTTATTAATTTAAAGACTTATTATAGAAAATAGTAATATACTAAAAAGAACTTTAAAATAGCTAAAAATAATTAAAAAGTAATACGTATGTCTAGACCTCGGTTTAGGAATATAAATATAGTAAGGAAATTCTATTAAATACTAACTTATATATATATTAATTAAAAGGTAAAGGCGAGCTAGAAATTATATATTTAAAAAAGCTATTTTCAGTTAAAAAATTACGTATACGTAAATTAGTATAAAATATATTAATAATGTATATATAAAAAGAAAAATTATATTTTAATTAATTATAGATTTTATTTTAGTTTAGAGTTATATTATATTTAATATTATTATTAAAAATAGTTAGTATAATAGACGTTTAACTAAAATTAGTATAATAATAAAATATTTTTATAAAAAAAATCTAATATATATAATATAACAAAATAACTTTAAAATATAAAAGTTAATAATATAATATAGAATATAAAATAGATAGCCGAATATTTTATAAGTTTATTTAGTTATAGATATTAAATAATTATTTAATAACTTTACTAGTTCTAAAATTTATATATTAGTAACTTTTTAGGCTAATCGTATTATATATAGCTAAATATAGTAATTACTAATTTATAAATATATAATAAAAGTATAAGTACATTATTATATTTAGTAGAGTAATTTTAGTTTTTATAAAAAAAAAAGTATAACTAAACAATTAATAAAATTTATATTACATATATATAATCTTCTTAAAATAATATATATATATATATATATATATATATTTGTATATTAATCGAACAAATAGTGTGGCTGTAGTGGTTTAGGGCGACTAAAAGGGGTTTTAAAAAAGGAGGAGTATGTGTATACCTTTATACTATATATATATAAACTATTTAGTTCTTATTACTTTTTTAATACATTAAGTATAAAGGTATATATATACTCCTCCTTTTTCGAACCCCTTTTAGTCGCCCTAAGCTACTACAGCAACACTTTTTATTCGATTAGTATATAAATATATATATTAGTTCTTATTAAATTTATATATATTTATATATTAATTAAATAAATAGTGTGGCTGTAGTGGCTCGGGGCGACCAAAAGGGGTTTTAAAAAAGGAGGAGTATATATATGCCTTTATACTTAATATGTCGAAAAAGCCAGGTAAAGTAAATTTAAATTTATATTATTATATTATATCGCGTCGTTATAAAACTTATAAAATATATTAATTTATTTTATTAACCCTATTATTAGTAAGGTAGTATAGTAGGTAAGTATCTAGAAATATATAAGTTTATTAAAGTTTAATATTATTTATATATTAAAAATTCAATTCCTCTCCTTATTGTAGTATTCTTTAAATACGCTTACTTTACTAGTAAAAAATAAAGTTTTTAGAAGTATAAGGTACTACTAAGGAATTAATATAAAACTATAAAAAGCTAAAATCTTTATTTAGAATACGTTATATCTAAAGGTATAAGTAAAGTATCTTACTATCTAAAGTTAGATAAAATAAAAATTTATACCTAAATAGGTCTAGCGTAGCGAACCAGGCCTAATTAGATTAAATAGATTAGTAATTTAATATAACTTTATTTAGTAATATATTAATTAGGAATTAAATAGCTAATTATTAGTTCGCTTAGAAAATAAAAGACTTTTTTTAATAATTAATTAGCCTTAAATATAAGGTTTATTTTTTTAATAAAAAAATAACCCCCTATTATTACTAAATTAAAGTATATTAAATTACTAATCTATTTAACTTAATTAGGTTTAATTTACTACGATAAGCTTATTTAGAAATAGATTTTTATTTAATTTAACTTAAGATAGTAAAAGTATTTTTATATATTTAGTATTTTATACTAGATTTATTCTTTTTTCTAAAGAGGATTTTAGTTTTTTATAGCTTTATATTAAATTTTTAATATTATTCTATACTTCTAAAATTTTACTTTTTATTAATAAAATAAATATATTTAAAATATATTTATAGTAAAAGGAGGAACTAAGCTTTTAATATAATAAATTATTTTAAAATTTAAAAAATCTTTATAGAATATAAAAGATTCTTAAATACTTATTTACTATTTTACTCTACTAAATATAATATTATTTTTTAAAAACCGTTATAATATTACTATTTACTTTATATTTAATATTATATTTTATTTTATATATATTATGTGAAGAGAGGTAAAGTGTAGCGTCGAGACACTAGTCCAAAAAAGGTATAGGCTAAAAAAAGTTGTTCCCCCGGATACAGTTAAAATTTTATATATATATCTTTTTATAGTATATAATATATAGTAGTATTAATAAGAGAATATATATTTATAGTAAAAAATAGTGTAATAAAAAAAATTATAAAATATATATAAAGGTATATACATACTCCTCCTTTTTTAAAACACCTTTTAGTCGCCCCGAGCCACCACAGCCACACTATTTGTTCGATTAGTATACAAAAACATATAAAATATATAAAAGAGAAGTATATAGCTTAGTACTAAACTTTAATAATAATAATAATAATTTATATTTGTATATTTGTATATTAATCGAATAAAAGGGTGTAGCTGTAGTGGCTGTATAGGCGACTAAAAAGGGTTTTAAAAAAGAAGGAGTATATATATACCTTTATACTTAATGTGTCGAAAAAGTATAATAATAATAATAATAGAAACTGTACGTGATTATACGCTTAATAATAAAGGCCCTACCTTAGGCCGTAACGCACTGGACGTGGAAAGGGACCGGGGTGCACCGTGGCACCGCTGCTAGTGACCCGAAAAACAGTCGAACCACGTTCTGCCCTCATTTCTCGTTCACTGAAGTTCATTCAGCATGGCTCATTGCGAAACAGCTTTCATCAACTTTTTGCAATGGGATCCTCTTTACGAGACTGAAAAGCCATTCCAGATTTTTCTGGAAGAAGATGTGACTGTGAAAGGGCAACGCCACACAAACTTGCGCTGGGAGGAAAAAGAAGTGCAAGTCGAAGACTTCCGAGGAAGGGAAGAGTTTCGGAACATTGACAACTATGGATTCACGAGCAGGACAATTCAAGGCTTTGAGAGTTTGAACAGTGCTGCTGATATCGAAGAACGCTACATCCCCGCCTTACAAAAGCTATTGAAGAACGAAATCGCAGACGCAGAAACAGTTTACATCTATGATTGGCGGGTATGCTTGCGCATGAGCGGCTGCAGAATGAAGCTGACTTTCACAGATTCGCGACAGTAGCACCTACTATCCGGACGGTCGCGTCAACTTCGGAAACCAAGAAAGCAGCTTGCTTCCGAGTAACTTTGCTCATGTTGGTCAGTCACTGCATGCAAAACCCATAACGCAGCTGACTGTCTATTGTACAGACATGGCGCCCATTTCAATAGTCAATCGGGTTCGTAGTAGCTTTCCTAAGAGTGCTGATCGAATATTTGCGCAAAGGGTGCAAGCCATCAAGTATATGCGACTTGAATGACATCCATGATGGCGCACTGACAATGGCGCAGTGTGTGGAAGCCTCTCATTCACACCGTTGAGCAATGGGCCCTGGCCGTGTGCGATGGGAACACCATTCAACCAGCGGAGCTCGTAGAGACAGACTCGGTCCGTCGGGAAAACGTAACGACGCTGTACTATGCGCTCCATAATCCGAAGCAGAAGTGGTACTTTCTTCATCGACAGACGCCGCAAGAGGCACTCATTTTCAAGCATTTCGATTCAAAACCGGGCGTTAAGACTTCTCGTAAGCTATGGCGGACATTGCTTTGTTTCAGGCACTGATATAAGACTAGGCGCGATGCACTCCAGCATGAGACATCACCATGTTTCCTACGATGCAAAACCTCGAAGAAGCATAGAAGTGAGGGCACTGGTATTTGGAACGAAGGTTGAGCCCGGGATGTAGTGTAATGTTGAACGTATTCCGAATAGCTTTTCTTGTATCACCACCTCTCGGGCTCTCGTATCTCTAGGCATCCTTCGTCGGCGTCTTGTGTTTCGGCACCTAGCAATGTGTGGCTCTGTGTGTTTGTAACGCAATATATATTACAGCTTATAGATTTTAATACTAGTTTAGTTATATAATAAAAAAGTTAATAAAATTAATACTAGATTTTAATATATATACTTAAATAAAATCGAGCTCCCTAAATAGCGTAAAATTATTAAATACCTTACTTATATACTCTATATATAGTAACTTTTTATAGTTAAGTATTTTATTATTTTTAATTTTTTTTAAAATACTTTTATAGTATCTATTTCCTTATTTTAGTAGTTTTATAAAAAATATTTTATTAAGTAGCGTTAGCGCTATTTCTAAGTAGTATAAGAAGATATATCCTATCTAGAGTAGATAATAATATAATAGGTAACTATATATTAGTATTTTAATTTCTACCAGCGCTTTTTTACTAACTATAGTTAGTAAAAAGCTGTACTTACTACTATATTATCTTATTATACTTTTTATACTTATATAGACGCGCCTAAACTAAATTATAAATATATTTATTAAAATTATTTTTAAACTTTTTAATTTTATTATATATATTAATTTTATAATTAAAATTACTATAGTTAAGTATAAATAAAGATATATATATACTTCTTCTTTTTTAAAACCCCTTTTAGTCGCCCCGAGCCATTATAGCTATAATTTTTATTCGATTAATATATAAATATAGTTAAGTATATAGTATACTTAAAAGTACTTAATTTTTTAAATACTATTCTTTTAAGTTATAATTAAAATATAAGATTCGTAAATTATAATATATTAATGCTAGTTATAGTTACTATTTTACTATTTATTTTAAGTTCTATATTATATTATATTTTATATATATATATTTTTTATAATACGTGTAGCATTATTAGTAAAAGGATTTACACTTACAGTAAATAGTTTAATATAAAAAATTATAAAATTTATTTTATAAACTATATAAGTAACTAGTATATAACTTAGTACTAAACTTTAATAATAGAAATAATATAAGATCCGTAGATAATCGTACGCTTAACAACAAAAGCCCTACCCTAGGCCGCCGCTAAGGCACTGGACGTGTCCTTCGTCGGAGCATGAAACTATCTTGTAGTGTCATGTATAAAAATCCTGAAGGATTATGAGGTCACATACAGCCTTAATGCCAGGCAGATGCAATGTTCGAAGCATACCTGGGTACCCTACGTACGATAACCTATCATTGCTTGATCGTACGCTGTAGCATACTAATACTCATAAGCAGGGACGTGAGGACAGTAAATTAATTAATTAGTTCTTTAACTATAGTGTATTTTAAGAATACCTTTATTATTTAATATACTATTTTAGATTTTAGTATTAACTATTTTATTTAGCTTATTATTATCTTTATTAATATTTTTTTTAAATAAAATTTACTACTTTTTATATATTTTAGGTATCTTTATTCTTTATAAGATTATAATAGGCTCTTTTAATAAAAGTAATAATAAAGGTATAAAAGTAATTTTTATTTTTAGTATAATTTAGTATTATAGATAGTATTATAATATTAAAATATAAATACTTATTTTTATAAAATTTATATTATTTCCTTTTAATAAAATTAATAAGTACTAATATTATTATAGTATATTTTATATTTTATTAATATTTTTAATAGTGTTTAGGTTTAGTATAGAGATACTTCTAAATATAATTTAAATAGGTATAAGTATTATAAGTTTATATAATATAAAAAGTTAATATATATTTGTATATTTGTATATTAATCGAATAAAAGAGTGTGGCTGTAGTGGCTGTGTAGGCGACCAAAAGGGGTTTCAAAAAAGGAGGAGTATGTGTATACCTTCATACTTAATGTGTCAAAAAATATAAAAAGTTAAAAGACCTAATATATTTTTAAGATTTATTAAAGTATTATATATTTTCTAGTACCCTACTAGAGGAGTATTTTATTAGGAGTCTTAGCGGAGTACGTAGGTTGCAAAAGGTGTCCTCACGTCGATGCAAGAGCGTTATCGATATTACGGCGTGGTTGGGCCCGATGCAACGCGGAACCACACCTTCGGGTTTTCAATATAATGATATCATGCATGTTCGCGCGCTGATAAGGATTGAGGAAAAAAGGTGACAAGGCAACAAAGACAACGATGGTTTACCCCCGTCGATTGGCTCCGGGTCGGCGGGAAATTCTATCATCTGGGAGCAGCGCAGCTCGGAATGCACGTTAACGCCCCGCGCATGCTTGCAGTGCGGGGTCTAGACTGACAAGGCCAACATAGGGGTTTTCTTGGCTTATTTTAACGCTGGATATTTACTGTTCAAACTCTTGGTATTGATCTGTTTTGTCAATGCCGAGTTGATTAGTGACAACACGAATTTTTCAGGGAGCGCAGCTCTTGTTTCTTGTGAAAATTGGACGCAAATTTGTGACACCAAGACGCAGGGCCCCCATACCAAAAGTGGAGCGTCTGCTTTCTATGTGTCATCAGCCCCTCGCACTTTCCCCGTCCACATCCTGCCTCTCGAGTCACTCAAGGTCACTTCGCCATTGAAGCCCGGTCTCTATGCTGATGGAATATCTTCATCAGAGGGTCGAATCGAAATATACCGGCGAAGCACAATACTGACGATGTCAACATCTCAAGCATCTGTGCGTGAAGTCCTTATGGTCGTATACTGCTGCTCTCATTTCATGCATACTAACAGTACGGGCACTGGCAGGACGTTTGGGCTGAAGTTGGTGCCCACCATCGACCTCGCAACTGGTCTATGTCCAAAAAATGGACCGCTACTTTCATTCTATCCGGCTTCGCTTTCATCCAACCACTGGCGGAAACAATGTTGGCTCCAGTCCAGAAACCAATTTCCTCTAGCCTCTCCATAACACGAGGATACCAGTGGATTCTAGTGAACTCCCTCATACTTATCGGGGTCGGATTCGGCCCCTTGCTTATCGCACCGCTGTCCGAGTTGTATGGACGCAAGCCAGCAATTTTAGGCGGTAGCGCGTTCTTTCTCGTATGGAATACATGTTGCGGATTTGCAAAGAACCTGGAACAGATGCTCGCTTTCCGCCTCCTCGCTGGATTTGGTGCGTGCACCGCAGATGCCGTGGCCGGAGGAGTGATCAGCGATATCTGGGCATCTCAGCAACGTGGAAGAGCTTTTGCTGTCTTCATGGTGGCTCCTTTACTTGGCCCAGCCCTTGGGCCTATTATTGGAGCATATATTTCTAATGCTATCAGCTGGCGATGGGCATTCTGGATTACTTCACTTATCACCGCGTTATTTTTCCTACTGGCCCTCACCTTATTGAAAGAGACGTACGAACCCCGACTTGAACGGGGTTTACGATCACGGCACTCTCCATTGGTCGAGACGTTAGAAAAGGAGATTCGAAGCCCGACGGCGGAGCCAGCAACCACCCCAAGCGACACTCAAGGAACCGTTTGGACTAATGTACATCGACCGCTACGCATGCTTGCCACGCAGGTCATAATACAGCTTCTCGCAACTTATATGGCCCTTTTGTATGGTACCATGTTCCTCTTTCTATTCATGTATGCGACGCTATGGACAAAAAAATATGGCCAGAGTGCTCGCGTAAGCAGTCTCAATTATATCTCGGCGGCTATCGGCTATATCGCAGGGGTACAAGGTGAGCGAGGATCATGCCGATAGTTGACGCACACTGATATGTGGTAGTTGCTGGGCATCTCAACGATAGAGTCTACTCGATCCTGCGCGCGCGTTCCGACAACAATAAAGGGCGCCCAGAGTTCCGCGTCCCAGTGATGCTCTTAGGCACACTGCTCATTCCCATAGGCCTGCTTTTCTGGGGCTGGACTGGCGAGACACACCAACACTGGATCTTGCCAAACATAGGTTGTGCGTTGTTCACGGCTGGGTGTTATATATGCTCGTCATGTGTTTCGGTATATACCATCGATGCATATGCGAAATTCGCAGCTTCCGCTGTGTCGACGAACCTAGTGCTCCGAAGCAACTTTGCAGCTTTCTTCCCAATCTTTGCACCTTATATGTTTCAAGCATTAGGATTTGGGTATAGTGCCACAGTTCTTGCTGGAGCGTTCGGCGTGGTGGGAACGAGCACTGTCGTTGTCTTGTGGTTCTGGGGCGAGTGGCTTCGAAATAGAAGCAGCTATTGTGCGGCCAAGGATCCGGACGACTGACCATCCTCCTCTTGAACTACAAGTTGGATTTCCGTACAATTTTCAGTGGTCATGTTAATATGCTTGGATGGGAAACCTGGGCGTATGTGCATTATGTGCATATATGTGCATTATGTGTATATATGTAAATAGAGTTTGTCTCTCCCTAGTCTAGAAACAGAACACCTCATCCGCCATCTTCCCCACGGCTCCGGGTTCCTTAAATCCCAAGCTCACCAGTCCTTTCTTAGCAGCCCCAACCATACCCGGTGGTCCGCAGAGCATGATCTTGGTACCTGGTCCAGGCTCCGGCATCCTCTCCTTCATAACCTCGGTCGTCACAAACCCACTTCCTCCCTTCCAGCCAGCCGGCGGATTATCCAGCATGAACCATAACTTGAAATTCATGGGGTAACGCCGCGCGAATGTCTCGAGCTCAGAGCGTAAAAGTATATCATCCTCCGTCCGATTTGCATAGACAAGCGAGATAGTTGTCGTGTCGTATGGATCCTCGCAAATGGCGCGGATCAGTGCATACATGGGCGTTATGCCCGTTCCGCCAGCTATCATGCCGATGCGCTTGCAGTGCCCCGTAGTATACTTCATTGCGCCCTTAGGACCACGAAGAAGTACCTCATCTCCAACTTTTAACCCCGCGAAGTACTTCCCTGTGAGCGCGCCATCAGGGTAGATCTTGATAACAACATCGAGTACACCGGCATCTAGGTTGTTAGACGTTGGTGTGTAAGAGCGTGTCACTGTCTTGCCATCTACGGTAGCTTTGATCGAAATATGCTGGCCGATTGGCAAGCCTATGATGTCCTTTGTCGAGGGGAGCGCGAAGGTGTATTTGTAGACGTTTGGAGAGAGCTTGGTAATCTTGGACACTTTGAGCGGCTTGTATTCTTTCGCATCGAGGAAGCCTTTCGCGAGGTGCGGGTCCGCGGGTGCGATACGCCAACGTTGTGGCCGGTATGGAGGATAGCCACCGAAACCTTCCTCGACGTGTGTGAATTTTGCGAGTTCTTTGCCGACAGCAAGAAAGGCGATGCTAGAGAGGACGCCAGCAATGGCGAAGCCTTTCAGGAAAGATGAATGCGGGTTTGCTGAATCTTGACCTCCAACTACGGCTAGGGCCGGCGATTTCAAGAAAGACAAGTGAGGCAATGGCAAGAAGCGTTGCTGTGTGGCGTAGTACACGGGCGCTGCTACGGCTACAGAGGCAAGAACGGCCTTAAGCGCAGTTGCTGGAGGGAAGGATGTTTGTGAACCCTCGGGCAGGAGAGTTGCCTGTTGGACGAGCTTGACGGCTTTTGTCTGGCGGACTTTCTTGCTTTCTGCTGCTACACCGATAAAATATGATTGCAGGATCTCGTCTGCATCTTCGCTATGTCCCACATCTTCGTAAGCTTCAGTTGCGTCTTTCCCTGCAGTATCAACGAGAACGTCAACGCCACCTGGGTGGTCTCGCACGTAGTCTGTTATATCGTAGACTGTTGGGCTGGTCAGCATGCAATAATCTGGAGGGCGAGGATTGTCTATGTCGCAAATGACTACGGTACTGGCAAAAAATCCGAGTACGCTGTCTTACCCCACGTCAGACAATACTTAACCCGAAGGCACTCAAAGTCCGTGTCTTGCGGGTGTGGAGAAACGGTCGACTTTGAAGGTCAGGAGTGAGGGGACGGACCTTTTCCATGTATAAGTATCCACAAATCGTCCTTGGTTGCGTGAGATGCAATCTCAGCTGTACTAAAGACCTTTAACTCTGGCATTGTGAGTTGAACGCGGGCGATAATCCCAAGAAGGCCGGAGGAGAGACATCACCTTTATCGCACATCTTTTCTTGGACGACCCAAGACAAATGCAAAGAATATCGCACTTTTGCCTCGGCATCTTTTCGACCTTGACGGAGCATGAGGGTTCGTGCGGGCTTCGAATCTTCAAGCTCCTCTGTAGGGGGTGGGCGAGTTTCGCCGTCATCGTGTTGCTTGATCCACTCGTAGGGCTGTAGCATGGTCGCCATCGGCCGAACGAGGGTCCCAACGTTGACAAAGCTTTTCAAGTGTGGTACCGAAGATGAAAATCGCGCCTTCATGATTGGCCAAAACAGTATGCACGAGCAGAGCCGCACGGGTAGTCCCACATTTTCCCGGAGGGCAACGACGTGGCGTCGGGCCATGCATGTACCTCGGCACGTTTCATAATTTTACAGCGCATCAATTCTCCTATTAACGTTACTCTAAGAGCGCAAGACGACGAAAAACCTGCCCCTTTGCTCTCAAAGTACCTCGGCTTCTTCACAAATGTCGCCTGAGCGTGTTCGTGAATTATGATTGACAGAAGCGAGGGCGACCTCCGAACGCACGCATATAGGCTTCCGTGGGCTGCTCACGATGACTAGAGCGCTACAATTCACTTTCCACTGCACCGTACAATATGCAAGCTCAGCAATTCTACCTATTGGGAGAGTCGACTGCGTTCAGTCGGACAATTCAGCTCCGTCCAGATGCCTCCTTAGATGACTTGAAAGATCTAATCGCATCACATTTTGCAATCGTTGTACCACAAGGTATGCAAAAGAAAATAAAGCAGCCGAAGTTACAACGCAGTCACTGACGATTTTACAGGCATTGCTTTTGAATGTAACGGTGCTGCACTGACAGAGGTCTCGGACATACTCTCATCAGATGACGCGGTCGCCATCACAATCGATGGCCATAGAGTACGGGACGTTCCTGGTCCTAAAGGCCTTCCATACGTAGGAAACTTCTTCGAAGTGTTCCCTGACCATTTGGGCAACCACCAGAGACTCTTCGACCGCTATGGTGCAGTCTTCAAGACTACCAACATGGGCCGTACGGTGTACCATTCCAATGACCCAACCATCGCTGCCCTAGCATTTGCGGAATCCGACTTCTTCACGAAGAAGATTAATGAGAGCCATCCACTCTTCGGTATCAAGCAGCCGCAAGCTGGGGTACGCACCGCCCGGATATGAAGTAAATATGTCTCGGCTAACTTTGTATTTCTACGTTTAGGTATTTCTCGGTGACACAGATACACCAGAGTGGCGAATAACGCACAAGTTCCTCCCTCCTGCGTTGGGCCCCAAGGCTGTAAGACACTATGCACCCACGATGCAGAAGACCATCGAAGAGGCGTACAAGGTGTTTGATCATTTTGATGAGCAAGGCCAGTCGTTCAACGTGTACATTTACATGCTGAAACTCGGCTCCCAGGCCGTGGCGAAACTTACCCTTGGCGTTGACCTCGAGCACTTCTCATCACCGAATGCCCCAGTGCACGAAATCGTTCGCATCATCGCGGAAACGTTGACGCTGAACAAGAAGGTTACCTCTTGGGGTAGCTGGTATGCTTCGTTGCCTTTCGGAGACCCAAAAGCTTTGAAAACGAAGCAAAAACGCATGGAGGAGCTTATCTCCCAAGCCATTGAGACTGCCGAGCGCGGCGGTACCTCCAACCTCCCATTGCAAGATGCTGCCCTGACTGCGAAGAACATGGTCGATTACGCGCTTCGGGCGACAGACAATAAAGGCGAAAAGCTTCCTCTTACAAGTATGGCGCATGCTTTGGTCGTCGCCACCGGCGCAGGCTTTACCACAACTTCTTCCCTCCTTTCCTGGCTGATCTACGGTCTCGTCACCTATCCCGGCGTCCAAGATAAACTTCTCCAGGAGCTGGTCGACAAAGATTTCACTGACGACATGGAACTCACCTCCGATTTCACAGACAAGTTGACATACCTCGATCGCTTCATCAAAGAGACTCAACGTCGACATAACCCCTCCTTCCAGCCGGCCCGCACCGCAAAAGCCGACCTCATCCTGCCCGGCGGCTACAAGCTGCCCAAAGACTCAGTCATTATACCAGCACTGCACCACATCCACAACAATCCTCTGTTGTGGGACAACCCTGCGAAGTTCGACCCTGAGCGATGGGACACACCGGAAGTCAAGAACAGGCACAAAGCAAGTTATATCCCGTTTGCGACGGGACCCCGCATGTGCATTGGATTCAATTTTGCCTTGCAGGAAGTCAAGATTTTCTTGCCAAAGTTGATCTGGCGGTATCGATTTAGCAAGGACGGTGATGAGACGATCGAGTACGATCCTATGTTCCAGTTAATCCGCCCCAACAACCTGTACGTTCGGGCAGAGAGACGAGGGAAGTGGCCTCCGAAGATGGAGAAGCTGGATGAGATGGTTGACGCGACGGTTGTGGAGCAGCCCTAGATGTATACTTGAAGGAAGCTCATCAATACCCAATAATGGTTCTTTAACTTCTCCAATTTCCGATTGAGGTAGCAAAATCTGTAGTCCCTCTCTTGCTGACGGTCTCATTGGAATCTCTACTTAAAAGATTGGCGGTTATGTCGACAGATTCCAAGCCAATTCTACTTTGCCATCTTCTCCTTGACGAAAACGACGGTGTCTTCCAACGCTTCATGGACCGCCTTTATCGCACCTCTGTTGAACAATATGAAACCGTGCGGCGCGCCATTATATATCTTTAAATCGCTTTCGTTACCCCACATTGCCCATTTGGTGCCCATGAACACCATATCGTCGAGCAGAGGATCCTCGCTTCCACAAGTGAACAAAGCCGGTGGCAGCTTCAATCCCCTAATATCTTTGTAATGTTAAACTCTGCGATCGTGTACTGCCCCCTTACTCTATCTACTCCTATTTTAAGATTATAATACTAACCTTTAGCCGTGGAGAATAAAATTAGAAAAAAAAATTTTATATTTTATGTTATAAATTAATAAAATTTTACTACCGTACATATTCTATTCTAATATTAATAAGTATATTATAATAATAAAAAAGTGTTATTTTTTAAAATTATTAAATTTAGTAGTAATAGTATAAATTATAGTACTAGAAAATAGCTTCTTAAGAGGCTTTAATTTTTTTTAAATCTTTTTTAGCTAATTTTAAAAAAGATTTAAAAATAGACTTAAAAAAATAGAATTCTTATTTTTATAAATATTTTAATAGTATTACGCAGTTCTATAGTACGCTATAAAAAATCGACTTTCGCTACCACTGAAGCTAAGGGGGCAGCAAAAAGGCGAGATAGACGGATTGCGACGCTCCTCGTCGGTTGTGTTTGGTAGGAGAGCTTTAACTTAGGATTGCATTGCGTCCAGGTCTATGACCAGTTCTAGTTCATGACGGTGTGCGTGAGGGAGAAACGTTGACAGGTCGTAGCAGCCGAAGTGAAGGAGGACGCCCTTAAAAGCGAAGTTTTTGTGCGTTTCGAGGAGGTGGAAGACTACAAGAGAGGTGCTGCGAAGAAGATGAGCAATTTGTAGAAAACAGTGAGAAGTTGGGCGCAGATGTGAAGCGTCGGACAGACCAAAGGGGCTTGGGATCGTTGTTGGGCCAACGCGCCGCAGTAAACCCCGCACAAATGGTCCGGAACGACTTTAGGCTATTTCAGGTCTCTTCTATCTGCACAACGGTTCTAAAGAGGTTTGAAGAATAGTTGTTCAATTTTAGATAGCAAATAAAGAGTCGGCTATACGGCTCTCAGCTTTTGAAATTACTACTTTCCAGCTTACCACTACGTTGTCGCTTTCGGATAAAGTCCTGGCGTATCTCTTATCATTAATTGGATACCAAAATGCAGATAACTGCGTGTTTTAGAGGCGAGTCCGACAAAAACGAATTCTTTTTAAGTTGTTGGATGCAGGAGCAGTTAAAGCTACGGGTGCTCTGTTCCTCTCTACCAAACATCGAGAGCGCGGGGACCTATTACATAATTAATTGCCATGCCAGAGCGTCGAGCGGAAGCTCCATTATGAGGTATTATTGGGACGGAACCCGTTCTTAGCAGAAATAATTAGCTAAGGGTGCCTACGTGGGAATATTAGCGATTATCCATCCATTGAGATGCTACTGTGATGAAAAACTTGTTTGAAATTTAACTATCAATTTCATGTTACAATGCAGACAGGTCAACCACAGGCGTCAAGTGTGCTGCTGATCTGTTCCAACTCTGCTCTTGCTCCTTCAATTTCTGCCGCTAACATCTGCCTGAAGCGTGGATTCCTTTCGCTCTCCAGTACCGTATTCTCATCGCGAAGGAGCTGAAGATCGGCTTCGATAAGTGTCGTCTGCTGGGTTACAGCATTCTTGATAGCAGCTCCGAACTCGGTCGACAGGTCTTTGAAAGCGTCTTTGAGCATACGTTTATGCGAATGCAAAAGAGCTTCGGAACCGAACTTGTCCGTGATGATGTTTTTGCGATACAAATGGCTTCCTGGGCCTATGGGGGGTTGTGTCAGCAAGACGACTCTGAGTGCTTTGCTCTTGTAATCATTAGTGTTTCCAATGTCCGAATCAAGACAACCTTGACCGTTTTTTAAACACAAGGACCATGGATAGGTTTCGAAAATGCATAATGGAATGATTAGCATACCTTCTGCCAAAGTGGCGGCTCTATAAGTGTCGTCCATGAGCCGTCCAATGAATGCAGTCTTGAGCGGCGTAAGAGCATCTGCACGCACAGTGAAAAGTGAGGATTGGAAGTCTTCTATCATGTCTTCGATATCGTACAGCAGCAAGCCTTTGCGATGACGAAGCGCTGCGGCGAGAATGCGCATTGTTGAATGAGATCCGTTCCCTGCCCTCGGTTGTCAGTAACATAACCGGCATTTATGGGATTTAGTAGACACAGTCGTGTCAAGGCTGGCAATCAGAAAGCTTGTGGTGAGATGAAGGAGATAAAACATGTGAAGGACCTCATACCTGTTGAAAGGGCCACGGTGGCTGCATCTTCCATCGTCACTTCGATCAATCTCTTCACCACGCTAATATGTTCGTTCAGGTCGGTAACGAAAGTATTCCAAACACGAGATACCTGGTGAAACATATAGTGCATTGCTTTGTCATTCCAACAATGAGATCTTACAGCCTTCGTGCTGTGGTTACCATAGTTACGGCAGAATGCTGCAAACGACGACGCATGCCACTGTTGAGTAGTCAGCGCGTGTGCCTGTAGGACACAAAACGAATTCATACTTCGCGCCAGGTGGACGAAGCCCGTTTAGCATCGACACTCCATTGGGCGATACGTTGTTCTGCATCCTTCAGCAAGACAGTCTGGTCTACTAAACGGAGGCACTGTACCCATATACTGTTGAACTTGCCTGTTGAAATCGTCCTTGAAGATGCGCGCGACATCGTTAATTTGAGATATCGGAGATGTCAACTGCAAGCTTACATTAGCGAGTCCCAATACTCTTCCTTCACGCATGCCATCGAAAGACTCAAAGCATATTGGTTCTGTATGCCACTACAGTGATCACGCTCACTTGATTCGGGGGCTGTTGGGTTTCAAGTCGATTGCACGTACCTCTTGCAGTTTGGTCGCAATCGCACCCACAGCGTCCAGGATCTCCTGCTTCTTCTCCGCACTTGCATTGCCTGATCCAGCTTCAACCTGCAGGAATAGTGCTATAAGCATTCGCTACATTCAAATGTAGACGGAATTGACTTACCCACAAGGTGGCAGATCCAAGGAATGTCGGGATCTCGTGTTTGATATAATGGTCGACTGCGCGTATATGGCTTTCCGCAACGATCCCAATGCAACACTTACGCAGCTCCACGATTCCGCTCAGATCCAAGTATCTCTTAGCTACTGCCACTGGTTTATCACGATTGTCCCAATATATACTGTTGCTTACGCAGAAGGTTCGGAAGCTTCCCCCAACTGGATGATCTCGGTACTCCGCTTGAACTCTGCTGACGATATCAACATTTCGGACAGTAATTATACGTTGGAGCAAACTGTTTTAGTCAATATAATGGTGCAAACTGGGTATACTTTGGCGTACTTGAATTCGTCATCCGCTTTTGTTCGCCTACGTGCAACGTTAGTCGGTCTCACCAGTGTGGCCACGTTAAAACGTACTGTAGGTCCGATTTCTGTTTGTGCAACATGCCATATTCACGATCTTCCTCAGCTGAGCGATCGGTACCGTACCGATCAAAGCCGGCGATTTCTTTTCCCAGCATTTCAATGTCTTGTTTGGCGGCCTCAATCCTTCTCTGCATCTCTTGGACGTCCGAACGTACAGAGGGGTATGTATCAATGGCTTCTTTTGCCCGGATTTCCTAATCTAATCAGTAACACGTTTGAATTATCCCAAACAGAGCCCACAAACTCACATCTGAATATGTACATACGAGATACACGCTGGACAAGCTTGCCCCACGGGCTAGCTGCAGTACGTCTTCCACGCTCGGGTCGGTGATAGCACGTGTAATTCGTGTAACGGCTAGGATCTGATGACAATGACGGATGTATCGCTCAGAAATGTTCTGGCGAGCAATGTTCGCATCCCGTTAGCCTGCTCAGTCAGCCATGTCCGAGCTAGAAGTAAAGCAAGCTCACCTGGAAGGTCGGCAATGACCAGTCCTTTGCGCAAGATGTACGCCTTTAAGTATACTCTAAGCTCTATGTTAGTTCCCTGGAGAACACTGGTGTCGTTTCTGGTAGCTGCGGCCTTGATACAGCTCGTGAGCCGGGGTTTGATACCGTCCATCACTATTATCAATCTCAAGGAAATATGTGCCGAAATATTTCTTTGCCCGTATTGCAAAAGCATGTACGTACCTTAATATACGTACGAATGGCCACGGACTTGTCTGAGTCGCTCTACTCTGGTCGCTCTTATCGATTTCTGATGTAAGCTCTCGAATTCTTGACGAGCACGTCGCTATGTCGTTGTATGCCTCCCGTGTCTGGACAGATTACCCGACAAGTTACACGCTAGATTCTAGTAATTATATAGGGCCTTCTACACTTTAACGTAGATTTTAAGAGGAAGGCTAAAGTTATAGATAAAAATAGCTAGAGGTAAAGAAAACGCGTAAGTATAATAGTAAGTAGGTAAGTAGTAAAAAAATAAGTAGTATATATATTTAAAAAGGTTTTTTATATAGTAGATTTTATTTTATAAGTAACTAAAATAATAATTAAAAAAGATCTAAGAATAATAAGGGTAGTAAATAAGATAAGCTAGTTTTATAAAATAGAAATTTACGAGAAAAGTCTATAGGATAGTATTAGTTAAAAAAAATAAAATAAAATATTATAAAAATAAAAATCTAACGTAATAGGCTTATAAAGTAATTAAAAATTAATTAAAATTTTAAATTATAGGTATTTTAAAGGCGTTGTTAGGTTACAATATTAGTTAAGGTAGTTAAGGGCGCCGGTGGTTTTAGCTCCAGATGAAGCTTAGATCCAGTAATTGCCTCTCTCCATCCTGAGGTAGCAACGCCGAGGCCCACTGTAACATCGTATTCACTGCAAGCTCAACTGGAAGACTGAGCACGCCTGGCGTTTGCTCTAACCTATCTCTGAAGCTGGCTTTGAAAGTCTGCTCAGCCAACTGCGCCTTACGCTGTAGGTCTTCTAGATCCTCACGCGTGATATCTGGTGGTGGGGACTTATTCTCCTGAAAAGCCCGAAGAAGGTCCTGGTATTGCTTCTTCAACTCCTCTAGTGTGAAATACTCGACTTGCACGACAAAATCGTCACGTTCATGGTAGTGATACTCCGTAACAACGCATGTACATGCCGAGCCATTGATACCCTATTGCCAGTGTCAGTCAAAGATGCGAGAAGGGCCAGTAACCTACAACGCGGGCTAGGTCCTCCCGATCAAGCAATGAATTAATCAACCTGCTCTTTCCAACACCTGAATCGCCGACCAACCCAACGATGCGTGACGAGGGTGGCTCGAATCTGCATAAGCGCATAGCTTCGCGATGGAGTTGCGCAATACTTGGGTTTTGCTCTCGATGCAGATCGGAGCTTGTCAGCACGTCCGCAAACTTCTCGAGGATACCACGAGCTTTACTCAAAGCGCCTTCGACCTCTCGCATCCGGGAAAATGTTGGAGGCAGTTCCTCGTTCTCCACTCGGTGGTATTCCTTCTCGGTTGTTGACCTTGAGCGGCGCCTGCGCGATGGTGTCATGGAGTTGTTTTGTCGTGCTCTCAAATGCTCTGGTGAGCCAGTGACAGAAGGAGAGCGTATGTGTAGAGCACTGAGACCCTCAGTGAGGTTTTGGCTATGATCTTCGGTGGCTAGCACAGGTGTGATTCGCACTGATGGAGTTGGGGTTCTATCTTGTGAAGAACGTGTGCTATTCAGTTGGGGAATCGTAGCTCTCCTGGAACGATCGGCCTCGTCAGCCTGTGAAGATGCATCTGTTGGTTCTGCCGGTGTCTGTAGCCTCAAAGCTTCCAAGCGATCATTGAGCGCATTGGTGTGCTGATTTTCCAGATCGGATCCACCAGCTGTTGTAGATGGGGTATACACGGTTGTACTGGGAGTAGTTCTTCTGCTATCCGCATCGGAAACATCCCTTTCTGTAGATGGTAAAGGTCTATCCGGATCGACTTCTTTGCCGAACGTGAAAGATGGCGCGGTTACGCGCTTCTGCCCGAACAGGAACGGTTTTGGCGAAGGTGTGCATCGCGAAGTGCTTGCAGTGAAATTAGAATCTATCGGTACTTGCGCCGGGGCAGCTCCTGGTGAAGATGTGGGATGCGATGATCCGGGGCTGGGATTGTTCACAGTCCGTGTTGATTCTCGTGGATTGCCAAAGGTAAATTCTGGTTTTGTTGCATTGGTCGTACCGAAAGAGAAAAGAGATGGCAATTGCGTAATTCCCGGGGAAGTAGACTTTGACTTCTGCGAGAAACGAGACGACCGGTTTGGCATCTTTTTGAAGCGATGACGTGATAGGATAAGCAAAGTAGCATGCGGAAAAGGGAGGAAACACGGAGGAAATGGAGATTCGTAGGTAGCTACCTGTGTTGTCTAACACTACCCTTTTACACCGAAGCTCTTTCCACCGACGCGAAGCAGCAGAGAAGAGCAGGCGCCAGCCTTGGTGCCGTGCCGCAATGCTGCATGCTTGTGTCGCACAGCCCGTTCGAACAATCAATTACGCGTGCGTCCTGACTTTCGCTTGAATTTTGCCGCAGATTGAAAGCGGAAGATACGGGAACCGCCAGATCTGGCAGGTATTTAGTGTAAGAAAACCGTTTCGATGGCGCTTCTTAGGGTTATACAAAGAACGGCCCCATTCTGAAGGACTACGATGTTTGATGTGTTTGACATGCATGAACGACGGCGCCCAAAACGCGCTAGCCACAAATCTGCGCCACGACCAGCCACTCATCACGTGCCCTGAGTGGGCCGGTGATCACACTAGGCGAGGTAACCGGGCCAGTGGAAGTTGATTGATTTGACGAGACGAGGTGTTGAGGCCGTAGCAGAACCGTGATTATTGGGAGAAGGAGGCTGTGGTTGTCCGGTCTCGTATGGTCTAAATCGATGCGTACTTTTCGTATATTGAACGGAGTGTGAGCTACCAAAGGTAACAAAACTGCGGCCACCAATTGGGATTCCAGCGCTGGGTCAGGTTCTTCCTGTTCCCTTTCTTTTTGGTACCGAGACCAATGAGAGCTTATAACTGCGACAAACGCCATGTAAAGTCAGTCCGCTCAATCTCCACATCCTTCTTTTTGCCGATTCACCCTTAAAACTGGGGTCAATGCCTTTGCCTGCTCGAGCGTCATCTGGCCTGATCAGGACTTAACATGTTGGATGGAACCATACTGTTGAAGTGTCCTTGTTCGGATACGCGGTGTGCTCAGCTTTGTCGCCGCGCTATCTTCGAGAAACGTCGCAAGAAAGGGCGTGTTCTTAAACCATACTGACAGGTTCCTCTCTTTTGTAGAATCTGACTTGGGAGATGTTAAAGAAGTCACAGATCCCTGAATATTCGGAGTTCAAGATGGATAACATCATCATTATCCTTAGCTGTTGAAGAACTGCATTGCTCTAGAAGATGTAGTGTGCTCGGTCAGGCATCAGCGACGCTCGTCCGGAAAGAAAAATCAACCACTTGAGATACGCTTAAGCCGTCTGTAATACATCGGCCTTGGGAAGTTTTGCTTAAGATAGATGGATGCGATCGCACTTGCTGTACACTACTGCTCCAGTTAGATTCGTTTCGTAGCAATCATATACAGCTACTATCACTAAAACCGTAGCGCAACGGTCACTGTTGACTGCGGTGACCAGCACCAGCTTAAAAGTAGGTTTTCTTTGGGTACATAAGGTAAAGACAGTAGTGACGGTAGAATACAGGACGAGACGTCGCGGTGATGAACTAGTACAAAAAGGTGGTAAACCGGAAATCCCTCGTACAGCTGTAGTATAACAATGCCAGACGCCTCTATCTGTAAGCAATGCAGAACATAGATTAGAGCGACCATACCAGCGACTAGCACCGATACGCAAACTTCGACGCGCTAATGATGAGTAAGGACTGTAGAACGCTCAAATGAAACACAATACGCAAATATAACATAGATGTTGTTTCCTCCACATATACCATATATTCCCAATCATTTTACCTGGGGATTCCTCTTGGCTCTCGGTGTCCAGCCGCAGACTTCGGAGAGGCTCTCATATATGCCCCATGCAGATATGTTTCGTTTGGTGGGTGTCCCTGTTATGCCGGAACGAGAGCACTTATACCCAAGCATCCTGGTCGCTCACCTTGTCTTGGCGCTTTGCCTGGGTTGCCTGATGCACTTCGTGGAGGATGTGGACGCCAGTGCCCTCGTTGGCCTTCTCGATGGATGGGTTGTCTGATGCCCAGGCACGCGCCGTGAATGCAGTGGGGTTGGAAGGCGTCTTATCTAAGGGCGCCATGCGTACAGCGTCCGTAGAGCTCTTTCTGTGGACTGGGAGGATGGACTGGTGAACCGCGCGGCGGTTGAAGAGGCGATTGAAGAAAGATTGTAGGTTGCCTTGGAACGTCTCAACGTCTTGTCCACGCGGCAGAATCGGCTCGGTCGTAGACGCGGTCGCAGATATCGGCTGGGTTTTCGAGGCGTTGAAGGATTCGATGTGACTGGGTTCAGTGATGGATCCGTTCCTGCTGAACAGGCTCTTCGCTTTGGTCGACAAAGTTGACGTCCACCGCTTGCCAAATGTGACGCCGGACGGTGTTTGCCCGCCACTGCCATCGCTCATGATGTAAAGGCTTGGGAAGAGCTTGCCGAAGCCAACCGACGTGAGAATGTGCTTGTAGGTGTTGTTCGCGTCCGATCCAGTGCCAAAGCAGAGGAACATGACGTAACCTGTCGCGATTTGCCCCCAGCGATCCCAACGCGCGGAGCCATATGACGGTACTTTGACAACCGAGTTCCAATTCTCGCCATGAACTTTTGCCCAACTGTAGTCCTCCACAATTGTGCTCGCGAGTTGATAGAGGACGAAGAAGGAGTAGGGCAGGAGTACAACCGAAGTGACGAGCGCCATGGTGAAGAGTCGCATGAAGCGAGATTTGGTGGTGTTCCGGGCAGCGACGAGGTTGTGAAATTCGCGGCGGTAGTGACAGAGACGGAAAACCAGTAAGCCTACGACGAGATGTTAGGTATCTGGAAAGTCAAGGGGTAAGGGTGCAGTGTATACCTGCATAGAAAGATGCCACGAGCGTCGTAATGCAACCCCAAACCCACACAAGTGCCAGACTTGGCCAGCTGGAGTCATATGCTGCTACACAACCCGAGATTCCGAACAGAAAGTACCGAAACGGTTGGACGACGTAGTACGTGATCATCAGGATGGTCGGATAAATCCAACAAAGCCCAATTTCGAGGACCCCGTCGAAGATGACACTCCTTTGGCTAGGGGCGATTGTGATGTTCCGTGTGTCCATGACGTTGGCTAATCGGCGTGCGAGAACAGCTGCACACGCTGAAAGGGCAACGACTGCACCGACCTGGATGCGAATTTCAATGTCACAAAGACCTGCGCCATTCCACCACTCTTCCATGTTGTCTCGCGGCCAGATCAGTGCATTAATGGACGTGAAGAAGTTGAGCAGGATCATCCAGAGTATGAGTGAGCCGGCGGCAATGTTGCGTTGCGAGAGCTGCCAACACATGGGAGCAATGCAAAGAATCCATGATGGGAAGGCGAGTATCGGGAGAGCCACCGCTTGTGGATATAGCGGGAACTGTTCGTCTGCCGTCGTGGGAGACATGTAGACGTGGGTGAGGTGAAAAATGCTCCTCGGAGTGCTTGAGATCAGAAGAACAAGCCTAGGTGAGTATGGGAGCTGGGTAATTGTGGGGTAGAGTCCCGAAAGATTGAGCTAGGAATGTTGAAGTCCTTTGAGATGGTCCCGTCGGCCTGGACTTTCTAAGGTGGCACTGGACAGTTTTCGAACGGAATCGGGACAGGATCTGCTTCGAGGTGGAGAAAAGAAGTGGTAGACAGAGAAGAACTGTTTATCAAGAGCGAAAAGGTTAGATATTAGGGGCTGAAAGCAAGTGTGGTAGTCAAGGCAGCGGAGGTAACCCCTGGATCAAATAGGCACCATCCTTCCCAGAGACTTGGGCTCTCAATAAACGCAGCGAAAGCGGAGTAATCTGCAGGTCAATAAGACACCATCCTACCCAGAGACCTGAGCTCCCAATGGGCCAAATCAAACCAGGGGCACTCGTAATATTGACGAATGCATAAATTGAAAATGTTCGCGAGTTCAACCAGGCCTAGTCATTCGTCGCGGCTGGCTGAGCTGTGGAACTGGACGGCTGCCGCATTTGGGTCTGAATAGAAAAGCTGCCTAAATGGTAATTTTTGAATAGGAGAACAAAAGTGCTGCTATTAAACATGTCTCTTCAAGTGTTTCGACACGGACAGCCCCTGGCGTCGAATGTTGTCACGCTCTATTTGCCAATAGTAATTTTCGACAAGCTGCATCCGGGTCTGGGAAAGAGCAGTGGCCCCAATCGCGCACGCCGGTGTGCTATCCCGTCAGCGAATTCTGGAGGTATGAACCAAACACCCGAGCTCTTCTATTGCGACCCCTCCGCCATCGATCTGGTCATATGGCTTCCAGTTTCGCGAAACCCTCGGCTCGGGTCTCCGAGCCCTGCCAATAACAGGCTTCCGCCAGGGACATTACACTTCTTCTGAGTAGCAGCGATGAATATGGTAGTTTTTGAACAGGTAAGGTATGTCAAGTGGTCGAGTTGATATGGCGTCAAAGTACGCGGGCGACGATGCCGCCGCAGATTGTACAATTGACCTAAATCGGCTAGTCTATGATGTAAGTGACAGTGACATCGTATTTGACGGTCGCATCCCACCCATCCCAACAACTCAACAACGCGTAAGCCTAATGCAGTTGCTCATGATGCTTCATTGCGACGGCGCATCAGATTTGTTGGCTCCCCTAGAAGCCTAGTGCGCCGCCGGCCTCGCTGGCCGAACCGTGTCTTGTGGTTCTCGGTACCTGAGCTGGCTTTACGATTGCAACATGGCAGAAGCACCTTCCCAGATTTCTCTGGGCTCCCAGATACACCCTTTGCTGCGTCAGAGAATGCTGAACCGTGCAGCAACTTTTTCTGAAGGCGCGCAACCTCCGCCAGCGCCCCGCCGACGCGGCTCCATCCTGTCGCAATACTCGGACACGCGACACTCTGCCCGCTCCTCCACCGACGACCTGCTACGACCTTTGGGCAACAATGACATGGAAACGCTGACTACGTCGGACGAGATGTCACTATGGCACTCCGCACCGCTCGCCTTCGCTATTGTCCCTGCTTTTGCCGGCCTCTTCTTCCAGAATGGTGGTGCCGTTGTCACCGATATACTGTTGCTGGCATTTGGGTCCTTATTCCTGAATTGGTGCGTGAAGACGCCATGGTACGTACACGGTTACTGTGCACGTCAGCGTAGACGTCGCTGATATTAGCAGGGAATGGTATCACGCCGCGCAGCAGACACAGTACGTTGATTACGACGAACCAGAACGCGATGACACAATCCTGGAAGAAGATGAGGGTAACGAGGCACCGTTGGACAGCAAAGCGAACGCCGCTACCACGACAGATACAGCACCGCCAAAGAGCATAGACCGTATGGAGGCTGACAATGTGCCACCTACACGAGCACAAGACGACGCGCGCCAGGAGCTTAGAAAGAACGAGCTGTTGGCCTTGGCCGCCTGCTTCATCGGCCCCTTGATTGGCGCATATCTACTTCATGCTATACGGTCCCAACTTACTCGTCCTGCGGAAGGTCTCGTCTCCAACTACAATCTCACCATTTTCGTCATGGTTGCCGAATTCCGGCCCATTCACCACGGCATCAAGATGATGCAAGCACGAATGCTCCACCTTCAGCGCATCGTGCGCTCCGACAGCAAGCCCGAGTATCGCAGAGCAGATATACAGGACATCGCTGCGCGCCTAGCAGGTCTCGAAGCCCGCGTTAGCGGATCACCCAAAAACACCGACATCGAAACCATGAAGATAGGAGCTACAGTGAGACAAGGTTTACAACCGCAGCTGGACGCCCTGAACCGTGCCGTTAGACGATACGAGAAACGCCAGGCAGCCCAGTCCATCCAGGTCGAAGCGCGGTTCCAGGAGCTGGACAGCCGGTTGAGAGACGCATTGGCTTTGGCCGCCGCCGCCGCGCGCACGGGACAAAGACCTGGCATTGTGTCGATGCTGCTGACGTGGATTGCGAGCATTTGCGCGTACGGGATGCAGACGAGTTGGGCGGTGGTGACGTATCCGTACAGGACTGCGGCTGCGTTTGCGAACCGAGTAGACAGTTACCTCACGGGTGCAGATCGCCAGCCGAGGAAGAGGATGAAAGGTCAGGACGGTGGCAACGGATCTGCTCCAATATCGACATCCAGAGTGCAGTCGAGAAGCGGAAGATGAGGATTCCTACATACACATTGATACCCAATACACTTAGCTCAACCTTTTCTACCACTACACTCCTGTGAATGTTTTGACGATCGGCATGGGTCTGTGTGCCCAAGTCTGCTGGTCGTGCCGGTAAACAACGCAGGCGCATCACGCAATGGCCCGTGAGGTAACCTGTGACAAGCGTCGTGCGGGGTAAGATCAGCATAGAAGTTGATCACAAGGCAGAGCAAGGACATCACAAGCAGTAAACAAGAAGTGCTTGTCGTGAAGCATGTCTGATTCATTTTCCGTATCGTGACTGATATGTCCACATGGCAGAATGTGTCGTTCAAAGGCAAGCTAGGTTGCAAGCCGGTGTTAGGACGCACATCTGGGGTCATTCAAACAAACACTCGAGGTCCTCAACAGACAATTGACCAGCATCCCATGTAATCCCTCAATCCAGCGCAGACATGTCCGCTCCAAATAACCAAAGAGTCGTCCGCGTGTCGACCGCATGACGTAACCGGGACTGGGTACCGTGAGCAGAGGATTGCGGGTACTTCGGAAGTCGGTGGAAAGCTTGCTCGCTGAAAATCGTTCATCGTGTTTCGTTGGATGACCGAAGTGATGGGCGCTGAGATCGAGGAGCGAGTAGTTTATTTGCTGAACATGTTAGAACATTGCGCGGGAACACGAGCATAGAGCTTACGAGCGGGCCCTAGTCTTTCTCCTCTTACGCTTGAGACGTCGCACGCGCTTCTTTCTCCATTTGGCTCTCATCTTGTCGGCTAGGTGAACTTGGAGCCTCAAGTCAGTACACGTACTCGAGAGGGGTAGCCGCAGCAATAGCGAGCACACAAAGGCACAGGGCGAGCTCAATCAGCTCAATTGAGCATCGTAAAGCTGCTGCAAGGAGGTGGACGAGAACTTACCTTGCTTTCGAGATGAGTGTCGTAGGTGAGGAGAGAGGGGCTTGCCGCGAGCGCTTTGTGATGTATGTGTGCGGCCGGCTAAGCGAGTCTGGGCACCTCGCTAACCTTTGTTGGAATTAGGGCCTTGGCAGAAACCAGGTACGTCACATCACGCGCGGTTGTGACTTTCATCCAATCATCCAGCATTCATGTTGTTTAAGTAATTCAGATCAGGCCGGAGTACAAGGTATACACTATCATAGGAGATGGCGGAGGATCTCGTCGGATACTTCGAGGTTCGGCTCGTTGGTCGGGACTCATTCGGTAAAAAATGCCTTTTGCGTTGCGCGTCGCGTACTAACTAGCCCAGCAACTCAAGATCTCATTGACATATATGCAAATGAGCCATTCTACCTTGGGAGGAATCCAGCTCTCTGGTGAGGGCCGTGAGGACTCTGAGGTGGTTTTCTCATTTCTGATGTGTGATCTGCAGCGCGCGACACTGGCCTGACCCCACCATTTCCAACAAGCATCTTCGAATCCATTGCATTTTATACGAGAAGTCTGGCACTGGGGATATACCGCCCCTAGTCTATGCCACAGATGTGTCGAGCAACGGCACGTTTCTGAAGAAGAAGAATGCGGCATGTGCGAGCTCGCAGACCGATCATGGCGTTCTAATGACTCGCAAGCACGGTGCTTTCTTGCTCGACGATGAAGACGAGCTTCGCATTTCCGACTCTGTCACGCTTATCTATCATGATATGGAGCCTAGGCCAGACCTCCAGTTGACGGTCACTCAGGAAAACGAGAAGCAACGGTTCGCATCTCGGTACCTGATCACCGGTCGTCAGCTCGGCAAGGGAGGTTTCGGAAAGGTCGTTGTCGGCATTCATCAGAAATCGCAACGCCAACTGGCATGCAAGGTCATCAATCTGAAAGCGTTCTATCAAGGAGACATCATACCCAATCTACGACTGCCGGTCGGTGACGAGACCAAACCAAGCATAGCCGACAGGTCCGTGAAGCATTGGCCGCGGAAGGTCACACGGTGCTCCCGCGAGTTCAGGATCCTTAAAGACCTATCCCATCCGAATATCATCCACGTAGAGAAAGTCTTCTGCAGTCCATATACGATATACATATTCGCAGAGTTGGTCACTGGCGGAGACCTGTTTTCATACATGGAGCGCAAGGGAGAAGCGTTGTCTTCCATTGATGCAGCCATCATCATTCTACAGATCCTCAAAGCGGTTGACTATCTCCACGATCGGGACATCGTCCACCGTGACCTGAAGCCCGACAACGTTCTCCTAACATACCCCGAGGATGGCGCGCGCATTGTTCTTACTGATTTTGGCAACGCGAGAACCCTGCCAAAAGCGACCAGCAGCAATGCATGCAGGCGTATGTTTTCCAATACTGGAACACTGGAGTACGTTGCGCCTGAGATCCACGGTATGAACAAGACTATGTCGGCCGATGCCGGTTATACCGAAGCGGTGGACATGTGGTCGATCGGCGTGATAGCGGCAAACCTACTGTCTGGAGAAGCAATGTTCGCCGCTTCGCGTTACGAGCCCGACCCCGTCAAAGTCATACTCGATCTCTCGGCCCACTGCGACATCAGCGTTATCGACGATCCATCGCATCACGCTTGGAGCAAAGTGCGAGAGCAACCGAAAGACTTCGTCAAGAAGCTGTTGGTTCTGCGGCTTGACGCTCGTATGTCCGTCAAGCAAGCCCTCGCCCACCCATGGTTCACAAACAAGTACCTTGCTGCTGAGTTCGAAGCCCTCTATCAACGCTCCATCAGGGACTGGCAGCCGCGGCGCAAGGTATCGAAGCTCGTGGAGCCCATCTACGTGCCATCTGCAGACGACAAGCTCCCCACGCAGACGCGCTCTCATCACTTCCAGCAACCTTCCATCCAGGTTCCCTTCCGTGACATACAAGAACGCTTCACCGGTTCGCAAGACTGGGATCTGAGTGTCGCCTATCCGCCGTCAGAAGGAGATTCTATCGCAGCAGGGCACAAAGAAGCTCAATATGATGGCCCCAGTCACTACGACCAGCACTCCTATGAGCTTGGGACGCATCCTGGTCACGAGTATCCTCGGGAGTCAGTTGAAACTTCAAATAACCAGTTTTCGCTCGAGCAAGGTGAGTGGTTAATCATACCCGTTGCAAGGGTAATGATAGCAGTTACTCACTATCTAACCATGCTTAGAGCCGCCCGCGTCAGGCATGTATGAGACAACCCTCAGTGGCCATGAGCAGCAGAACGACACCGGCGCCAACAGCGAAGTCTTTGTTCAACCGCGTCAGATGCCTCATGATCCCCTCATCCCTCCAGTGATCTTCGGAACAACTATGCCCAATTATGACAGCCTAGTTGACTCGCTTACTCAAGCCCACCCGACAATGCTGTTGAGCAGCGCGCCGAATCACCGGAGCCCGAGTCTTCCATCGTCCACGAAACGCCCCTTCGAGACTCACAACTACAGGACTTTCTGTGCTACAATGACGTGTTTGGAAAAGCCCAGCCTCTCGACTCAACCATCGACCATGTTCACGCGCACAAACGGCGCAAGCTAACGCAGGCGTGTCCCTAGCGGACTTTGATCTACCGAGCTTTGATCTCAGACTAATGCACGCAACGCGGCCAATCTCCAGCATATACATGTGCAGGAAGACGAGTGAAAGTTCAGACATCTGTTCGCAAAATAGCATGCTTACCTGTTCAAGGCAACTAGCTAGGTCTCTGTTCGTGAATACCATCATATATATTTCGCAATCAATTACTCTCTTCGCTCTGTTTCTCCTTGCCGTGCCGCCGCAAAATATTTATCTGTAAAGATAGCCCCATATATGCAAACACGAAGCGCTATGGACCGCACATGTCAATGTCGCGCATGGCAAGGTGACATCGTTTGACGCCACTTCTAGCAGCATCCTATCATGCAGCGCACATTCTCACCACGTTCATTTCTGTGCGTACCGAACTAACAGCTACCCCCGTCGGTCGTGATGAACTCGACTTCCGAGATCGACCAGCCTAAATCTAGTGTTTTGCCTGATCAAACTAACGCTCAATAGGAAAAGTATCAAGGAACCGTTGGTTCCTGACGGTCTATGCTTCACGAATGAGTAAGAATGGGACATGTGGGGCAATATGATTATATGCCCCGTCCGAGAAGAAGAGCGAAATAGCTGAGGAACAGGGAGTGAATGCGCGCAGAACACCCAGCCAAGACAGCCACACAGGAAGACAACGCTCAAATGACAGATTTCCAAATAGTCGGCCATATGGCTCTCAGCTTTTGAAATAACTGCTTCCCGCCCTTGCCATCACCAAACTGCATGGAGTCCAGGCGTGACTCTCGTACATGATACATGAAGACAACAGAAGGACAGTGAAAATGGACAAGTCGGCAGCATACTCAGATAATGGCCAACTCGACATGCTGTTTCCATATATCCATTTGACATACTATCTCATAAGAAACCATGACTACCTAGTGGGCCTTCATCCGGGCCTGATACCCGTACCAACTCTGCAGCCTTACGCCGACGTTAATGTGACAAACAACCTTATGAGAACGCCAAAAAGTGCCTGACAACTCGATCTCTTGGTGGGGTGAATGTGGTAATAGAACCGCTGCCATGACTCGTTTACAGGAACATATACGCATATGAATGGAATGGCCGTAGTCGAGAGGGGTCGAGCCGGCCAATAGATGCGCTCCGCAACCACGGTGACTATCCTCCTCTACGCTTCTCCGAACAGTCGTGCCGTGATGTCGCCCATGTATGCCTCTTCCAGTTCGTAGTCCTCGCCTCCGTTACGATCGATGCCGACGTATTCGAAAGCGGAGACGACGGCGTCGACGTCAAAGCCCATGGCGACGAATCGGTCTACGAGGTCTTTGTTGTAGCCGTGATACCTATGTGTTTGTCAGCGATTGTCCACAATGCTCAGAGGACGGGCCAAACGTACGCAGCAAGTGCGACCTTGGCTTCCTTTGCCTTGGCTTCCTGAGTCTTCCTCCTCAGGGACTCAGCCGTGGCACCACCGCTGCCCTCGGCGATTTCCTTCTTCGGTGCGCCCGCATACTTGATGGCCCACTCTCGGGCGACGTGCTCGAACTCGGCAGGATTTCGTATAAGCATGCTAGCGACCTCAGCGTCTTGCGGGTCCTTGGGCTCGGGCGTACTGAGCAGCGATTGCAGCGAGATGAGGGCAGACTTGATGGTGAGGACGGGAGACCACTGCGTGCTCAGCGTATCCAGGCAAATGGCACCCTGGCTGAAGTCAGTCATAGTCCCGAGCGTGCATGTTGGCCCTTTGACTCACCGTTACCGAACTCACGTTGGGGTGCCAGATCTTGGTCTCGAAGCGCATGTTCGGCGGTCGGAACGGGTAGTCGCTCGCGATCTTGATGTCTACGTAGTATGTGCCGCCCTCGTACGGGGTATCTGGCGGCCCGGGAAACGAGCCTCGGAGATGTGTGAGGTCATCGGCGTTTCCTGCGGGCTCGACGACTATTTGTGACAGCTTATCGTTCTGGATCTCGGCGATCTCCTTCGCAATGCGCCGCGTTCGATTGGAAGACATGGTGTGTGTCTTGATGCTGGTTTAGTTTTCGGTGTAGATATAGGTATACACAGGTGGAGGGAAGGAACAAGGCACGCGGCTGGCCGGCGGTAAAAGTAGGCAGCAGGTTTCGCACCCAGATGCTCAGCCTGAGGCTGTAATGGGGTCGACTGAGTATGAATCAGGCACCAAGTTCAATGAGAGCCCAACGCAGCTCCGGAATGAAGTTGCAGAATGACTGGCACTCACAAGCGGCGGCTATGAACTTTATGTTGAAGCTGTCCGAAGATGAGGGTGGGAGCTCAGATTGACGGCGGGGTGGAACGGGTAAGAGCTGTCCACCGCCCCGGTAAAAGTGGAAGAAGGCGCACTTGGGATAAGAAGTTCTCCCTATTGCGTGTCGAAGAGACTCGGCGGTTGACGACCAGGTCTGACGTGTCTGGCGCTCTGTGGAGACGACGACGCAGGAGCATCCCAGGCAATCGGAAGTGGCGTACATGCGCACGTGACCGACGATATCGCGCTTAGGCCATTTGGAGCGCGCGGAATCACGACGCCGCCGAACATCAACATTACTAACAGCAACGGAGACCATCGTTCTGTCACCGACCACGCCCGCAGTTGCACTGGATATTCCGGCATAACACACTGGTTAAACCGACCAGCCACGCGATACCCGCACTCTCGCTGAGCCAGCATCATGGTGAGCGTGTACCCAGCGAGACCCCCGAAGGCGATACTGATCGTGTGCAGGGTAATCAACAATCCAGCGGCGCTGGAGGAGGGCCCGGCGGGGACGACAAGAACAAGAAGGACAAGGTTCGTTCATTCCCGCGACACGTATACTACTCCTCGCATCGCAGGTGCATGACGTTGCCTCGCCGCCCAGGACGTGGCTGACAGCAACGCTACAGAAGGACAAGCCCAAGTACGAGCCGCCGCCGCAACCCACGACCCGCATCGGCAGGAAGAAGAAGAAGGCCGCCGGACCGAGTGCTGCCGCGAAGCTCCCGGCTGTCTACCCCACCGCGCGATGCAAGCTGAGGTATCTGCGGATGCAGCGCATCCACGATCACTTGCTGCTCGAGGAAGAATACGTGGAGAACCAGGAGCGCCTGCGAAAGGCGAAGGCAGCGGCGAGCTCCAACCAGCCTGTCAATGTCAATGCTGAAGGGGACGACCGGAATGCTGATGAGAGGTCGCGGGTGGATGACATGCGAGGCAGTCCCATGGGTGTCGGCAACTTGGAGGAGCTCATCGATGACGACCACGCAATCGTGTCGAGTGCAACCGGCCCCGAATACTACGTCTCCATCATGTCGTTCGTTGACAAGGACCTGCTCGAGCCCGGCGCGAGCATCCTGCTGCATCATAAGTCGGTGTCGGTTGTCGGCGTGTTGACCGAGGATTCGGATCCCCTGGTCTCAGTCATGAAGTTGGACAAGGCACCCACGGAGTCGTACGCGGATATCGGTGGTTTGGAGCAACAGATTCAAGAAGTCCGTGAGGCGGTAGAACTTCCACTCCTACATCCGGAGCTCTACGAAGAGATGGGTATCAAACCGCCGAAAGGCGTCATTCTCTATGGCGCGCCAGGGACAGGAAAGACGCTACTCGCCAAGGCTGTCGCAAACCAGACCAGCGCAACGTTCCTGCGCATCGTGGGTAGTGAGCTGATCCAGAAGTATCTCGGAGATGGACCCCGGCTTGTACGACAACTCTTCACCGTTGCCGCAGAAAATGCGCCCTCGATTGTCTTCATCGACGAGATTGACGCTATTGGTACGAAGCGATACGAATCGACATCTGGAGGTGAACGTGAGATTCAGCGTACCATGTTGGAGCTGCTCAATCAGCTGGACGGTTTCGATGATCGTGGCGATGTCAAGGTCATCATGGCCACCAATAAGATCGACACTCTTGATCCTGCCTTGATCCGGCCTGGTCGTATTGACAGGAAGATTCTCTTCGAGAACCCTGATCGTATGTTGTGCCCTCGCTTTCTCGAAGTCAGTCACTAACATGGCAACAGAATCGACCAAGAAGAAAATTTTCACCCTTCATACATCCAAGATGTCCCTCAACGAGGATGTCGATCTCGATGAGTTCATCAGCCAGAAGGACGACCTCTCTGGTGCTGACATAAAGGCCATCTGTTCGGAAGCTGGTCTCATGGCACTTCGCGAGCGGAGAATGCGCGTCAACATGGAGGACTTCCGGACCGCGAGAGAGCGTGTGCTGAAGACGAAGAGCGAGGGTGAGCCGGAAGGCTTGTATTTGTAATGATTGGAAGCATGGCCTCTGGACCGCATGTGTACAAGTACAGTACTGAAGCCGAAATCCGCGTACGGTATCTTACCCCAGAATAGATAATAACGCCCTAAAATGCCCAAAGTTTTGTCCTGTGGATGTAAAGGCCTGTGACTTTGATCAAGAGTGCCTGCGGCGTAGATGGTAGGCTGCTAATCCTCTCATAACATGACCAAGAATATGGTTCTTGTCTTGTCTATTCCAAGTGCACATTCCCCGTTTCATCATAACACTGCTATGCCATTCCATTTCTCCTACAGCCTCTGCCTTATGTTTCTGTTGTACTGTCTGTCTACTTCCCACCTGGAAAGCCTACTTCGAAGCTCAATATACACAGCATGTAGTTTTACCTATGTATGACTCCCTACCCATGAGTACTAATGCTTTCCGCGGTGGGATGCACTTGCCTTTCCGTTTGTCACGCGTATTCGGTCGTACCTTCCGCGCCACCAGCTACCACCGCACGAATGTCCAAGTTGCAGGGAAGTTCGAGCCATCAACCTAATTGATTCAGGTCTTTGTCCTCCACTCTACTTCCAAACTCAAATTGCGGGCTTTTGTCCCTCTCGCATCTTTTTGCGGAAGATCTTCGCTTCCTGTACACAAACAGGCCCGGGGAAATATCTAGCACGCGTCGCATTTGCGCACTCTTCGACAACCACTTCATACATACTTTCCGCTTAGAGGGATCTCGGAACTAGACTCGGCGTGCCAGCTGGCCCCGGGGACTGCATAATCACGACTGTCAGAGCAGGACGGGTCGCATCGGTCCTGGGCACTCAAGACGCCAGACGCCGGACCCAACGACCAAACGTCGGGCGCGAGGACAGAGATTCGGCGTGAAGCCGTATTAAAGTATTCGGAAGTGCCTCAGCGTCAGGTTACTTCACTTACTTGCGTTCTGGATTTACTTGTCCGTTCTCTTACCTCGCTGTTGCCACACTAGCGGGGGACGCATAAGGCATATAAACCATTGACCTTCCGCCCACAACTCTGGGTCAGTCCACTCCGCTCTACTCGACAAGTCCCGAAAGTAGCTGTGAGTACAGTCAACCCCAGACCTTCTGCGAGGAGTAAATATGCTCACACAGATAAGATTCCCTATCAGGATGAACATCGACATGGAACCGGCCCAGCTAGAGGCCTTCGAGCACATGAACAGGGCTCAGAAGCGCGCATTCATCTTACGAGACCAGCTCAAGTACACTGAGCCCCAGCACCTAGACATATTTATCGATGGCATCTGCAACCCCGAGCCGCCGGTGTACAAACGTACCAGCCGTGGCATCCAACCGCCATATGCAGAAGTCACCGTCAAGGAAAGCGCGAAATCGTTTGATTTGGGAAACGTCGAGTTCAAGGACAAGTCGATTCGGCGCATCTCTTTGACCTGCGTGGGCGATAAATTCGAGATCAGAGACGCGGACGCCTTGCCCCAGGATGACGATAACTTGAGCTCGGTACCCATCAACTACTACATCGCCCAGAATTCGCTGCCGCAATTCAAGACGAAATACGAGGCGATCCACGAGCGAGTGCAGGCCATCAACGATCTGCGTCAGCACATGTACGAGGAGGCACGTAACAAGCCCCCGAAGACCCCTGCGCGCTTCAAAGAAGGAAAGGTAATTCGCTCCTCTTCTACCATCTTGCTTTCCCGTCCATCTTCTTGTTGTTTTCTCCCTTTGTCCTTCTCAAGCGTCCCATTTTAAAGGTATTGCGAATTTTGGTATACACGGCATTGAGCGGTCAGGGCTTTGTGGGGAGATATGTACTTAAACTGTATGACAGACCTTCACGAAGCTTATGGATTTGGCCAAAGACAATGGATCATCTATTGCAGATGGTAAGTATGTCTCTCTTATATGTACCATCCGCATATATTGACGAACCGACAGCGGAAGGATCACGCAAACGACCCGGAGAGCTGGTTACGCGTCATCCCCTCAATAAGAAGAAGCGGATCAGTCTCGATCATGTCTCGAACAACGTAAAAACGGAGGCTGTCAATCAGCTCCCGGATCAGACCAAAGTCGATCTCTTCAACGCTTTTGTCAAGTCGGCCTTCCCTGATTTCGATAACCTGTTGATGGCATCATGGAACGTAGTTTCGATCTACGTCAGCGTTGGTAGTGAGGACTTGATGCTTCACAACTCCATCGGTGATCTACACGAGGTGTTGATGAAGTTCGAGCAGTACTTTAGCAAATCGAAGAAGGCACGACCGAGCTCCAATGGTAGTGCTGGTGAGTCACCTTGATCTACGTGCACATGTGCTACCACATGCGCTAGTTGCTAATTAGACGTCTATCGCAGATCCGCGTAGCGACGGCCCAAAGGGTCCCCTCCGCAAAGCTCCCGCGATGCAGGTTTCCGGCGCGCTTACTCGTAACCGCTCTCAGGATAGGCTCACCGAGCTGCCATCCGACAGCCACGACGGTGTCGACGATCGCGCTTCTGAGCTCTCGGTATCTCGGCAACCAAATGGCCGCTACGAGGCTGAGCATCGCCATCAACTGGAATCACGCCAGCACGGCGCAAGTGTTGAGCGCCAGCACAAGCAGACTACAGTGCGCCGTCCCGAAACTCCCGGTCAAGCAGCCGCGAAGCAGCTCGCTTCCCGTGCCCGCTCCAACGGTCGTCCTCTCCCGCAAAACCATGCTGACCTTTTCGCGCACAAATCTGCGAAGGACTCACGTCGCGGCTCGGCTGATTCGGTGCCGGATATGGATTCAATCATCGACGAGGGCTACGCTGCCGTGCAGAAGCAGAAGGCACAGACCGCACCCACGACGCAGCCTCCCGACAAGCCCTCCCCAAAGCCGAGTAGCATGCCAACTCGCACTCTAGCGAAGCGTCCGGAACAAGCACAGCGCGCAGCCGAGGCCGCCGAGAACCGTAGCCGAGAGCAACAGGCTGAGTCGCAGCGGGAGTCGCAGTACGGCATGTTCAACGGACAGAACCGCCAAGATAGCATCGATGACCTTTTCGTTAACGACGACGAGGACGAGGCCGCAGAGACGCCCGCCATGCAGGAGGTTTTCCAGCAGGGGGAGAAGGAGGCCGAGCGCAAGCCCATCTTTCTAGGCAACTCGCTGCTGGGTGCGCCGAAGAAGCCGGCCAATGCAGCGGGGGCTGCGCCCGTTGCACCCATGATGCATAACAGCCCCCCAGGCAAGAAGGGAGAGTCAGAGCGGCGTGCTCTCTGACTAGCTGGGCGGGAGTCGAAGGAGGGGACTCCTATCAGCACCATTCGCAGTTGGTTTTATTGATCCCTCCCTTTTAATCTTTTACGGATACGGTGCGGTTATGGTAATCATTGACAAGGACCTTGGTGGAGAAGCGTGACCGTTTTCTCGACGTCTTAACGGTGAGAACTTGACGGTCGACAAATTTCCGGCATATCACACGGCGCTTATTGGTCGTCAAACCCGTCTTCGAAGCTACGCTGATCTTCAAAGACTGGCTAGAAGGCGCGTTGCGGGAGGATGTCTACAGTATCATGGCGTTTTGGTCCTCAACCTGCGTTTACACGGCGTATGAATTCGTTATGGGTATTTTCCCTTCCCCGCATAATGGCTGTTATCACGGTGGTGGAAGCTCCATCCTGCATTTGCGGAGTTTCATACTCATTTCTTCCTTTTATTTCTCAACTCTCGTAGATAGATGACTCTCACCGAGAACGACATTGTAGTAACACTATCTAGCAAGCACTATTTCCTCTGCCTTTAACCTAACGTGGTCTCGTTGAAACCGTCATACGTTTCCTAGTAATGTCGGGTATACCCAAAGGAAAAGCAATACCAAGTCTTTTCTGACCCTAAAATGAAGCCGGCCCAGACACCGTCGTCTATACCACGGTGGGTTCCCCAAACGCCTCGCCATGCTAGAAGAAATGCACATCCCCAACCTGTTCAGCCGCATCGCCTTCCACCTCATTCGTCCCAGCGGGCTCGTCCTCTTCGGTCCCTACAACGGGGTACTCCTCCACCCAGCCATTCCAAAGATAGAGACAGCAGCAGCAGAAGATCCCAAATCACGTCTTCACACACTCCCACGCATCCGCAAGAGAAGCTTTCTAACCCTCCTAAAGCCGAGGCCCCCAAAAGGCATCGCTCTCCTGCTCGGCGCGCTCGCGGTTCAGCCTCCGGCGCTTAGCCTTGCCCTCCTCGAGGGAGCCGTCGCGCACGGCGTCGCGCTTCTTGCCCGCGTTGAGCGCAACGAGGTCCTGCGTGAAGGGGTCCCTGCACGCCTTCAGCTTCTTCATGGCGCGCTTGGTGGCGGGCGGGTCGGTCTCGGCCCAGGCGAATTTGTCGGCCACGGGCACCGCGGAGAAGCTCCTGTGGCTGGAGAGCAGCTCGGCGCAGGCGCGGATCGTGGATACTATCCTAGGGTAGGCGGGCGCAGAAGTGGGTACCTTGGTGGTGAGGTAGAGCTCTGTGAGGGCGGGGGCGGCGAGCAGGTGCGCGGCGAGCATGATCTGCGAGGGCGTGTAGAGGAAGTAGGCGTCCGTGAGCTGGGCGGCCATGGCGAGGACGTCTTTTGCGTGCGCGTAGATGTTGCCGAGCTTGACGACGGCTTCGTCGGCGGACGGCACCTCGAGGGCTTCCAGCGCGGCCGTCTGCAGGGCAGGCGGGGGAGGTGCATCGGGCGCGGCCGCGGCGTAGGTCCCGCGCACCAGGTCCTCGAGCTCGAGATGCGCGCCCTTGAGCCCACGGAAGGGGTGCCGCACGTCGAAGTTGAAGCGCAGCGCTTGCATGATGGTGTATTCGGGTGCGATGATGTCGTCGCGCGTCGTCTTGGGTAGGCGCGACGCGAAGTCTGAGGCAGTACCCGCGCGGGTGCCGAGCTCGAGCTTGAGGGCGAGGAAGAAGGCGGTTTTGGCGATCTTGTTGCCGTCGTAGGTCATGGGCGAGTTGTAGAGGTAGAAGCGGCGCATGAATTGGATCGCCGTGGCCTACCCGCTGTTAGCAATAGCCGTCACAGCGCAGGCGGACGGGAGAAGGCGTACGGTAACGTCGGACTGCAGCTTAAGGAAGTCGCCCAGCTTCATCGCCGTCTCGCAGAACTTATCCACAACCATCTTCTCCTCGTCCACGGTCAGGCAGTCCACCTCGCCGCCGTTGTCGGGTACCGGCGTGTTCGCAGATGTACCCACGCCATTGTCATTTGGGGTATCCGCGCCGCTTTCTGGGGCGGAGGAGACGTCGGCGGTAGCGGTTTTGGCGCGCTCTTGCGCGATGTGCAGCTTAACCTGCGCGGCGGCGTGCGCGTTTGTCTTCTGCCGCAGTTCGGCAAGCTTCGAAGGGGTGAACGACCAGTGTTTGTATTGCGTAGACTGGCGGTAGAGGTCGTCCTCATTTGCGCGCATCTTAGCGGCCGTGAGACACACACAGCGGGTGCAGTGTGCTGTACAACTAGCAATGTGCCGTTCAAGTAGCAAGGTGCTGGCCAAGTGGGAGAGGTTAGGTTTGAGGAAGCTTTGACCAAGCGTTCATGTGTCGGGGAACATTGTGCCTGCCTCCGATCCGACTGCAACACCAAACCCTATCTGAACACCTTCCGTTTGCACACAGCTATTTAACGCCTCCAGTGTTGCGTTCCCCAGCGTCAAGAATCACCCTACCGGTCGACAGCAACCTTGGGATGCTTTCACGCACAGATATGCTGCGCTTTAGGGGTCCTGGAGTGATATGGGGCGGGCTTGCCATTTCAACTCTAAGCTTTCCTTGAGGCGTCCATGCTTCCTGGAGCGAACTGCGGAAGAAAGAATATCATCTACCCGGTAGGTGACCCCGGGATGTACTTGAGAGTATATGTTAACGATGCGTAGGCTCCTACCCGCTTGTCGTCTTGTGTCAATGCACACGGGTCTTGTTAAGAGCTAGGCTGGGCTTCTGGTTGCTGGGTGATACGCCGCTGTATCTCACCATGATCTACCGCCAAAGGGACCTTCGTATTGTTCGCTATTGTTGTGTCCTCTCGCAATTGCGAGTCACCTCGTTGCCGTAGCAGTGACGTCGAGCCGCGCCCACTCCCAGTGGCCCGTGTCCCAGTAAACTCCCAAGTGAAGGACGCCGAAATGCAGCTTCAGGCACCGACCGAGCAAATGACGGCGTTCTTATTGGCCAGCCTTTGCGATTTTGCCCTCACTGGCCAATCAGCGTCCAAGAAACGGCGAGCGTTACCTGCGGTGAATACACGGACCAGGAGTCAAAGAGAGCATTTTCGCCCTCCAGCACCATTTCAGGACGTTAGGCGCGAGGCTTGGCGAGTTGCGAGGGCACATAAGGAATTTTCACCGCCAGGAAACCTCCGACTTGACCCGACACTTTCTACCTTCCAAACTAACACTCCTCCTAACAATTCTTGCAACTCTACCCACTCCAACTAAACCCACGATTAATCTTTCCTCACCATGAACTCAAACTCCATATACGACATCGAGTTTGCCCAAGAGGACAACTACTTTGCCAATGATTTCATGCCTAGCTTCTTCAACGACGACATCCAGGACGGTGTCAACTACGACCACAATGCACTCACCCCACCCCCCTGCGACTTCTCCCAGGAGGCTGCCGACTTCGCCAATGCCCTCGACCCTAGCGTCGGCGAGTTCACCCAGGAGGACGTCACCTACGACCATACTGCGCTCACTCAAGCCCCCTGCGACTTCTCCCAGGAGACCGCTGACTTCACCAACTCCTCTGGTCCTAGCGTTGGCGAGTCGACCCAGGAGAACGCGAACCTCAGCAATCCTCCCAATTCTGACCAGATCGGCTCCATCCATGAGTCCTCCCACCCTCCCCCTCGCTCCATCGAGGAGCTCCTCCGGGTCCGCTGGTCCGACATGACACCAGAGGAGAAGGCACGCATCCTACTCCCGATCCTGAATGGCGAGAACCCCCTCAGGCACGGGGACAACTATGGCGCACTGCGCCAGCGTGAGGCGCTTCAAAAGGCGCAACGCATGGCTCCTGCAGTCACCCCCGCACCCCCCGTCATCCGGGTCCCTATCGAACAGCAAGCACCGGTGACGGAAGGCGATGCCGACGGTGAACTCGCCGCCCTGGAGGCTCGGGTGGCCTTGCTGAAGGCCCAGGCAGCCCAGAAAGCCAAGGAGAAGAAGAGGGAAGCGTCGAACAACAAGCGCGCTGAGGCGATGCGCCGCAAGCGCGCCCAGAAGAAGCAGGAGGAGCGTCTGCGTCGCCAGCAGGAGGCGGAGGAGGATGAGAAGGCGAGGCAGGCGCGCGAGGCCAACCGTGCGGCTTACTTCGCTGCAGAGGCGCGCGCTATGACTGAGGGAGCCTATGCGCCCCCCGGCTTTGCGCCTGCGCAGCCGTTCGAGGCTTAGGTGGCCGTGGTATCTGGGGTTTCGCTGGCGGAGCATCGTAATGGCAGGTGGAGGCGGCGACTTGAGGGAATCCCCGCTGACGTTTCGTGATTTTGCATGTACTATACTGTATGATGGCTCGATAATACCAGAATGTCACAAAAACAAGTCCAAACCCCTCTTCTCTTTGCTGCGATGTCTCTGATGCATGTGTACAGTACATCTCAGTCTAACTTTGCGCTTACCTGTGTCTTTACAGTACTGCCTCAACCTGGCTACACAGCTACCTTGCAGGGTGTCTGGCACCCACTCAACGAATACGAAGTAACTCATATATCAAACGGGGAACGAGTAGCGACGAGACCGTGACAATATCTGCGAGTGCTTCTCATGCAAAAGGTGGTTTTCATTGGCACGCGGGACGGCGCAACTTGGCATCGGCCAGTAACGCATTATAATGCAAGCTCAGCACATAGGAACTTTCAACGCCCGGCTATCACGGCGTTCCTGGACTCAAACGGACCAGCTTAGAAAGACTTTAGGTCGTTTGTTACACCCAAAAGCCGTTCGCCGTAACTACCGCCATATGGGTTTAGCTATACCCTCGGTCAGTTGTAATATTGGATCAGCTCTGGCGCCAGAAGAGCACGCGTGGTTTGGCGGACGTCGGAAAAGGTACGGGTGCCATATCGACATGTGACGATCTGGGGCTGCTACAATTTCACTTTCCGTTTTGCGCTGGTAATAGTATCCAGACTAGAACAAGACATCTTACTTTCAAGTAGTAGCTGTTCCCATCTGGGAATTACCGCGCCTTCCCCAACCGGCTCGAGTGATCTCATGGTACACACGTGCTCCTTTCACCCAGCATACAACCGGCACCGCTTCCATGGCATCGCAGCGATAGCGTTCCCCCGGTAAGTTTGAAGATCTTCCGTCCTTGCAGTACCTATCCTAGGGTAACACCGGGTGCTTTATGTCATCAGGCGGCGAATCGGCAAAATGTCAACTTCCGTCAATAAACCTGCAGAGCAGTACGGCTACTGGATCTTCGCCGCTGGTGGCTCTCCGAGCAATCGCGCTCAAGACCACCAAACCGGCTTCAGAAGCCCGGAGCAGCTGCTTTCCGCATACAATAACGGCATACGCGGACCTTGGATAGACGACATTAAGTTAACATGGTGTCCTGGAGCGTTGGAATACTTCCAGGTGCGCCTCACCGGCACGGCAGCACAGCACATGGCAGCCATCGCCCAAGAGAGATGCATGCTAGGGATGCCGGCGGTTCAGGCACACGAGGTCCCAGTAAGTGCAAAATATGGAACAAATTGGCTGCTATACTACACAGCCTGGTGTAACACAGGGCTACCAGAATTCTTCAGACCCAGGTGCTGATCCTGCCAGGCGTACCCGTTGTCCACCGTCCAGGACACAAGACTCGTGGCGCATCGACTGAGTAAATACCCCAATATTCTTGGGTCGTCCGGAAACCATACGGAATCACAGCTGCACATGACAGTGTCGCGTGCAGAAAAAGATGGGCAAACGTATCGATCGCTCGCGGGGGATCCTACTATACCTATAACACAACCGTCCGGACCACCTTTATCGGCTGCACATGATGCATCTCTTGAGCGACAGATTGAAACAAGAGGGACCGTTGAGATTCCGCGCCCTCCGCAGACTTATCCGGCCATACCGCCTAGGCAGAGAGAAAGCCAGAGTTCCCAGCCCGAGACAAGCATCGCAGTCCCGAATCGACGCCGGCATGGTTTCTCAGCGCGGCAGATGACCCCGAGGAACAAGGCCCTTGCTGAGTTTAGTATAACTCGAGCAACTGCTCTTGTCGCAGAAGCCGCCGTCATACACGCCGGACCACAGCCGCGCCATCATAGTCCTGATCCAGAATCACCACTTTTTATCCCAGATACACCACAAACACAGCATGCTTGCATTTCACCTCGATCATCCATACAAGTGCAACATACTGCTTCGCCAAGTCCTCAATCCGTCAGGTACGTTCTGTTGCACCAGGATGCACAATAAAAAAGCCAATTGTGCTGATATTTGACTGTAGACAACACCCGCACTCTAGGCGAACACCAGCTCCGCACCCATCTCCACACGTCTCTCAGCACGGTTCACCGTTCGAGATGCCATATCTACCAGTCAACGCCCCGTCTCCCGACCTACTGCTATACCTCCCCAACACACCGCAATCGCTAGTCCAGCCCCTAATTCCTAATACACCGAGTGATTTCGGCACCGGTGCGGTCCATCCCGAGGTAATAGAACTACACTCGTCTCACGGTCACTCAACTGGACCATCGACTCAGCCGGATCCAGAATTATACGCCCCTGGCTTGGAAGCGATACTGGAGTTTGACAATGACTTTGACGAACCGGTGGCGGCGGAAGACGGTGCAGCAGGCGCGCAAGATCTGCTTGACATAGGTTCACCACTGGACTTGTCGGGTCAATTGAAAACGTCAACACCCGAGGCGGACGCGGCAGCGGATGTACGCGACTTGGCGGAACTCCAGCCAACACTTGAACCTACAAGTGTTCTTGCTACACCAGAGGAAAGCGTGGGGAACATCCAGGACCTTCTGCCAGGCCCGAGTACCGCGGCTGTTCAGGGAGCTAGTCCGGTGCCGGACCCGAAATCCGTTTGCGGCGCATGCAAAAGGCGCATGACTTCATATTGGCCTTCAGAACATCGGTGCAGCGGTTGCGGATCCGTCCGGTACTGTTGCAAAACCTGCAAAAGCAAGCACTGGAAATCTCACGTATGGGCTTGTAAGAAGACCCTCATGTCCCCGTCGCCACTTCCGGAAGTTCCAGCCGAAGTACATGAAATTGGAGCAAGCTTCGATCCGGACAATGTCTTCAGTGATCTAATACCACTCAGCGAGGATGTGCCATGTCTCGTATGCGGAGAGACAAGGGAACACCAGCCGGATTGCATGGTTGCTGGTATGTTTTGATGAGCTTGAGGACCTTGTATTGTCCCAAGATGGGTAATGCCAGGGCCGAAAGTACAGTGTTTTGTTGTATTCCCGTTTATCCATAGCATTTGCGTTTTGCACTTCAGTCTTTTTAATAGCAAACTTCTGAACTGCTGCTAACTAGCTGTACAGACTTTCAACATGGGCCCTACCCTGACTATACTGCGCTCATGCTCCGAGGTCTGCAGGAGCAAGTCAAGCGATTCGACCCGGAGCCGTGGCGCCAGCACCAGAACCCTCCTGCCGAACCCGAGCGGGAGCCTCTAGCGAATGCGCTTGCCACGGCGAACGCGATCATCAAGAAGGAAGCGACTTACCTGAACGACCCGATGCTGCGGGAGGTGTCTGACTCGTGGCTTCCCATCATGTGGGCCTTGCGGACTTCATCCAACGTCGAGGTTCAGTTTATGACACAGTAAGTTACTCGCTGGTCATGATGGCAAGCGGCGACTGATCTGTGCATAGGGACGGCGAGATATATGCGCCAGACCACGCTGTGTGGGCTGATGGCGATGACGGAGACGAGCGTGGGGCGTAGGAGCAATGCCGGACCATATAGGTAGAGTGTTCTTTGTGACACCTTGTTGCGGGGCTACGTATCGACGGGTCGGATCTGCAGTTGAATCTTATCCCAGATGACGGCGCACCAAAGGCTGCATGACTTCGAAACAGGCATCGCTAGACTCTGTGGGACGAGAGAGGACAATGAATCGAAACTTTTGGTTTTGAGCTTCCATCTATCTCTGAAAATATTGATACACGGAGAAAGACCCTTGATTGACCCTTGGTGAGGGTGTGCGTTGTCCTTGTGTCAAGACGGCTGGCGAAGCACCGTATTGTTGCTGCTGCTGGCCATACTAATTCTGGTTCTGCTTGCAGATGATTGACCGAAGACTGCTGCTCTGAGAGATGAGGAGGTGGGGAAGATCCACGTAAATATTGCTGCTGCTGGTTGTACTGCTATCTACATAGCTGACTCTGCGGTGGAGAACTTTAAAAGTTAAGGGTGCGTGATATTAGATTGCTGATATCGAGGGGGTTTCTAGTCAATAAATAGTAGAGATAAATATGCGCTTATAAAAAGAGTAAGTGCTTACTTTCAGAGCTCGCAATAGTCGGGCAAAAGCCTAGGGTGCCGTACTTTCCATCGCTGCGCCGTTACCGCTGTGGCTCTCGTTTGTCTCTTGGTAATGGCGATGACTGTGTCAAACTGGCGTGCGACAAAGAGATACGAACGAAAGAGGTTCCGGGAAATGGGTGTAGAGGCATACTGGAGGAAAAAAACGTTGACGCGGTGTCGAACACACAAACGCGCACCATCACACCGTTTCAGTTCAATCAAGTGCTCTCCCTCCCTTCGAGTAAATCATCCGCATCTCATCGAATAAATTGGCCAAGCTCGTGAGGTTTCTCATCTGACCAGTATCCTATGCGGACGCTCTAGAGGCCACCGGTCAATTCTCCGAACGAATTACCTTCAATAATACTCATCGGTAGAGTAACACATGCGCGCACATCAGCGCGGAATGATGCAACTATGTACACACGGGCAGAAGTGTTTGGAATATGTACAGATGCGAAGCTCGTTGGCATGAGCGCTTTCCACTTCAGTCTCGCCGTCACTCATCTTACTCGATGAAGTGTGCTATGTCTGGATTGTTCGCAAGCCGGCTGATATAATTCAGGGCTACGCCAGCCTTGTTTGCCCGTCGAGCGCTTTAGCCACTGAATTTCATACGACAACGTTCCGCTTCTTGGGAGGCGTGGGGAGAGGCAGATCCGTTGTACTGTCGTCGCCGCCTCCTTTGCAGGGTAGATTGAAATACGTATATGCAACATCGGTCGCGGGTAGATTTCGCACAAAGTCGGGACGACCCGTGGAGTTGCTCTAAGGCAAGGGTCAGTAGCTGTCCGTCACCATGTCGAGGTATGTGGCAATTATTGAAGCTTAGAAAAAAAAACTTACCATCCTAGCAAAGAACATATTTGCGCCGCGATCCACGCCTCGCATCCACATGTCCGTCTCTTGAAACCAACTGAAAGAACTATCTTCGGTGCCACGACGAGCGATGTTCTTCTTTTCTCCCTCATTGGTGTAGACAGTGACATCGCCGGTAAATTTGTCCACGGCCAAGAAATCGGCCTTCCCGTCGTTATCCAAATCCTCGAACCTGATCTCTGCGCGGTCTCTACCAATACCGAACTTGACCTGGCCCACGTTCCGAAAGCCCTTCTCCTGGTTGAGAATAGCGGTTGTTGTTCCGGTCGTATCCAAACAGAGATAATCAACACGGCCGTCCCCGTCTATGTCAGCGAAGCGTACGCCAAGATCGTAACGAGATACTCCCCAGCCTTTGTCGCAACCTCCAGCGATGGCTTGGCCTTTGTATGCGAAAGTCGGCACTTCCTTGCCTTTCTGCCAGGTATTCTCCCACCAGTCAACCGCACCCGTGTGTTTATCGACCGCCAGAATATCGCAAAGCCCATCACCGTTCCAATCTCCGAATTGGATGCCCTTTCGGTCACGGCCAACGTTGAAGATCTCGTTGTGCACGATCCAGTTGGGGACCGCGCCACTGTTCTCGAAGAGATGGATGTTCCCGGCCTCAAACACCCACAGGTAGTCGTCGTGTCCTCTTCCATACATGTCGCAGTAATAAACACCATCCTATATTCAGTCAGTATCCCCGAAACCGACAGAGTAGAGCCGGCGGTCACTTACGCCCTTGACCTTCCTACCACCAGAGCCGGTATTCTTGTACACCTCGAAATTGTACGTGTGCTTCCATCCCAAGTTGTCTCGCGCAATGGATTCGTGGACCGCAATGTAGTCTGCCCTACCGGATCCGTAGATCCTACCAAACTTGAAGTTGTCCACCGTCATCCCTGAGAAGCCCCCAGCATGGGCAGCGGATGCCTCGACCCAATGAGGCTTTAATCCGGGACCGTCTTCTTTGGTTCCCCGCTGGTTGATGAAGATTCTGGTCTTACCGATGGCATTAATAATGATGAAGTCGGACCTGAAGTCACCGTTGATGTCTACCAGGCGCATGCCTGCTATGTCGCCCATACCGCTAGCGTCGAATGCGATGCCCCCGACCATGGGCTGCCAGACAGGCACATTACTTATGCCCCCGTTACGCCAACAGTACATTTGGCCTGCACCTCTAAGGACACAGTAATCGACTCGACCATCACCATCGATGTCACCCAGACGAACACCCGCCTGCGCCACCCCCTCGTTGCTTTTGACTTTGTTGATGTACTCAAACGTGGGCGGATTACCACCTTTGTTGATGGATACGTACATGTCGCCCTCCGGACTAATGCAGATCAGGTCGTCCAAGCCATCATTGTTGACGTCGGCCCAATGGACACCACGGTTATTGCATTTCATCTTCAAGTCGATCGCCGTCCACTGAGAGTCGAATGTGCCCGCGTTGTTCGACTTGAAAGAAAAGGCCGGAAGGCCAGTGTCGGCGACTGGCTGGAGGGAGTCAAGCGCGCGGATGATTTCATCAGTCTCCTGACCGCGATCACCGCCACCATTGACAAGCTGTGCGAAGTGGTAGTTCTTAACCCACCGCCCGGTTGTCGCGGTATTGCTTTTCTCGTGGAGCGAGTCGCTCGTCACGATGCCCATTCGAGTCGAAGAATGTGCATAAGTTCCGTCGTCCCAGCCACTTCCGCGCTGTGTAAGTGTGGCCTGGCTGAATCCGCCGGGAGTGGGATCGCAATCGAAGCCACTGTCATCGGGTTTTCCAGTATTGATAGGATCCTTAATCCAATTCTTGTTAGCCGCCGCGACGATGGCTTGGTCCCACACTGCAGCCATCTTCTTGTAACCACCATCTGTTGGGTGCGTTCCGTCTGGAAGTTCGGAAACCTTGATCCACCCAGTGTTCATGTCAGCGAGCTGCACCTTCTTGCCGGCGGACTGATACGAGGAGACGAGTGACCGATAGCCGGCGTTGATGGTATTGACATAGTTGTTTGCTTGCGCATTGCCACTGGGGAGCAATGTCGATAAAACGACCGTCACGTCTTTGACTTTGGAGAATATTTCGTCAATCATGTCCTTCATACGGCCCTGAGCTCCTTGCACGTTATTGCCGCGCAGCGCGTCGTTCGTGCCAGCATTGATCAAGACGAGGTTCGGCTTTTGATCGATGGCGCAATCGACCTTCGTGTGGACTTCGGATATGAGAAACCCGGGGTGACCCTCATGTTGCCTATCGCGCATCTGACCGCTGGATTGACAGCCGATCATGTTAACATTATAGCCGCGCGACCGTAGCTGATCTCTGAGTGGCTTTCGATAACCATTGTGGGATACGTCGTTGGATGTATTACCGTCGCCGCGCTGCCCAGCAGTTATGGAGGCACCGAGGGGCATTATGCGTAGCCACTGCCCAGCTGCACGAGCCGAAAGATGCTCGGGGTCCCATCGTGTAAAGTCGTCGAGACTGTCCACAGCATGCTGCGAAGCATGACGATGGAAATGTGGGCTCGCTAGGACGTTGGCGACGATGCAAAGCTGCACTATTAAACAGAAAATATTAGGAATAGAAGGAGGGTAGGCCATTGTAAAGAGTGTATAGCTGAGTCAGCAGCGTCGGGCGAAATTGCCTTAAAGATAGACTAGAGTGAGTGAACGCGGATGTGCATCCTCACAGGGAATGCCCACACTCGCTGGGAAGAGCAAGTGGTAGGAGACAAAAGTGCCTATATAACACAGGGACCTGATCGGACATCCGTCCGTTTGCATGGGTCCATGAGAGGCGCGGCTAGACCCTGGTCGCAATAAAGACCATGCCGTATGCTCAGACCATCTTTCTGATACTGAGCCCACGTGCTCGCTCAATTGCAGACAGTAGTGAAGAAAAATCGCAAGGCTAACGGGCCCGAGTAACCCAACCCTGCTCTGTGAGCATCAACCAGGGGAAAAGGAGCGCGTTAGTCGGTACCACTTAAAGTCCGCAAGCGCATATTTTTAGCGGAGAACGGCTTTACCTGCAGGAACGGATATGTGCTTGCCTGATTCGTAGGGCAGTTCACTGCAACTAGGCCGTAATAAGCGTCAACTCCGCAGGGATGTAAGCATAGATCATGGATGGGAAATCCAATCTTCGTAAAGTGCGTGTGGCACGTGCATGTACTGTAGTTGAGTAACGTTCGGTCGACCACCTTAGTAATCAAATTTTAGCGCGCTAATAAAATCAATTTTTTAAAAAATAGTTTTAAAAGTTTATATTTCTAAATTTTTATTTAACATGTTTTTATATATTAGAGTAATTATTGTAATCTTTATATAGTGTGCTTGGCGCGCGATCCAAAGGAGCTTTAGCGTGGTCTGTGCCCCACCCCCGACACTGAAGTCCTTATGGCCGGAGCTTTCAAAATTCCTCCTTGAGTTCAATTCGCGGATTGGAAAGATTCGAAGTGGGAAAGCTCTCTTTGGATTATCGCGATGGCGTTGGGTTCTGTGCAGTATCAATGTTCTGGTTGCCGCATGATCTGTTCAGGTCGGTAACGACGCTAAAGAAGAACCTAGTATCAACTCAGTGCCGCGATAGTGGAGCCGCTTGAATGACACCGCGTAAAACGCTATGCGCATGAAAACAGAAATCTACCCAGGGTCCTAGGAGTCTAGCTACGAACAGTAAAATGCCGGGTATATGTATAAGATTATCCCGGACATAACTCCTGCTTGCGGTGGGAAAATAATGAAAGAGACGCAACGCAAACCGCGTCCACACCATTATTAGATAAATCCTCCATTCCCCTTCCTCGTCGAACTACATTACCTAGATGTAATATTAACTCCTGCCAAATTCCCATGTGTTCACCACAAGCCCATCCCCACATCCATCTGCCTCGCAAAAGTGGAAATCCTGCGCGCTAAAAATGACCTCAGAGCAGTATGAGGCTGGCGCTTGCCGAGAATCTTTCCATACCCGTCACTCAGATAAGCGACAAGGTTTATGCCGAAGGGTACACCCGCTTGACAGAGACTGGGGGTGCCTCTACCACCATGGCCCAGACTCCTGCCGCACCAGAATAGCGCGATAGGAATAGATCCTACGAATACAATGAATCGCGCTTCTGGCTTCGACCCCGCCGTGGAAATTATCCATCCACAATGATCTCACCCCGTGTACTTCGCCGTAAACGCCCTGTGACCGCCCTTCCGCACGGTACCGATTCCTTGGTATAATGCCCTATAAGGCCAACGAGGTGGATCAACTAGATTGAAATGGTGTATCTATGTCTTGTGTTCTTGGTAGCAGTTAAACGAAGGACGACTGCATGTGGGACGCCGCGGTGTAATTCAGACCCGTTCTTTTGTCGAATTGCGGACTCCGCCGTAGGACTAGCCGCCACGAGCGCAGGGTACGCGCAGGCGACAGAAAGTCGTCAAAGAAGCGTAGGGTCCTTTGGCGATTCATGTCGTACCAGCTTGGTGGGAATGCGCGTCGCTATACCGGAAAACTGTTACTCGAGGCAGGCTCACTGTACATCGGAGTTCAGATGGCCAGGAAGGCTCAACCACCACCATCGTTATACCATCTTTCCAGCGTGTTCGGCTGCAAAGCGAAAGACTTTCAGCTTGGCCATGTTGTTGCATACCCACCATCCATCGGAAAGTTCACTGGCTCGGTTCCAAAGTTGATCGGGTCACCCCAGAAGCCCTGGACAAGGTCAGCTACGCCACAGCATAGATAGAACACCCTTACAAAGTCAAATTCGGCTATTCCCCCGTTGGCCTGAGTATCTCCAATGATATTGTCGAAATTGATATCGTTCCAGTACAAGTTTGCCTGCTCTACACCCTGCAATTGCGGCAACATTTGCGCCCCGGCTGGCACCATCATTGGTGCTGAGGAACATACCTCCGGATATGAAGTCATGGGTTGTGGATATGCAAGTATTCCATCGAGTGGGAGTGATGTATCCGTTTGTGGTACGTTGGGTTCAGTGAACGGTGAGGTGTCGGGCTGACTAGGTCGATTGCTTCCCTCCTCACCGATGCATCTATCAATCATACTTTTCACTACTTGCCATGGCTTGGCGTGGTTCTGTTCCTTGAGTCGTCTAGCAATTTGAAGGGCTTGTATGGCGCGGTGGCGGTCCGGGCATTCAAAGAGAGAATTGCGTAACTCGGAAAGAACGTGCATTATCGCCTGGAACGCGGCGTGACCCCCTAACTGTGTTAGTTGCATCACATCGGTTAAGCTTCGGATCTGTACCTAGGTGCCAATGAAATCGGACAGCATCTACGTCTGTCGTAGCGCCATTGAGGGTTTCAATGATGTTGACAGATTTCTCGAAGATTCTGTGATGAGTCGTGAGCAACTTGCACTAGAGGTTGGGGCATATTGGCTTTCTAGTACGTACGACTTGCGAACGTCAATCGAAAAAACGACGTCTCGAAAAGCACGCGGCATTCGAAGCCAGAAAAGTACGTAACATCTCCACTCTAGTATAGTTACCAAACTGAGAGCAAGTCTTTGTATAGGAACATCTCGACTGGCAAACCTCAGAAATTTCCGGTAATTCTCTTGGTGCATCTCTTCCACTATGTTCTGGATCTGTCCATAGATGGACTGGAGCTCCCTCGCCGCATCGGGCCCAGAAGTGCCATGCAAGCCTGACTCTAGCATACGGCGCTCCAGTCTGTACGTGCTTTTGATAATTTTTCTCGATGCTCGCGAGCCGAGGAAGCGGATGATCGGATAGGTCATCGACGTATAACGCTCTTCGTTGTAAGGGGTCTCTCCAGGAGTCTCCCCTTCGATAAGCTCTTCATCTTCAATGTTGCACGGAAGTAATGTGGTATAGTCATCTTCGGCTATGCTTGGCTCCTGTCCTTTTGCTTCGGCAGCTCTCATTTCGAGAGAACAGATCTGATGCCATAGCCTTCGCCGCAGCTCCACTGTGACTACGTCGAATGTACCAGCGGGAAACAAAGATGGATCTCGATGTAGTCCTTGATTTAGAGCTATTCGTATGGCGATACCAAGAAGTGCCCATGCTTTCCCTAAGTCGTATTAGTTTAGTTCGCAAATCAGGTGGCTTTGCGCACCCATGTCTTCTTCGCTAGTGATACATGTTAGCCATATAATGAAAGCTTGAAGTATCTCCAGGCTCGGACTCGTAAGGTAGTTCGCTCGCGCTAGACCAATCTCAACGCCCAATTCATACTTGGCCATTAGGTCTTCTTTGGATTCTCCGAATCTGCTTTCAACCAGCGCCGGGGTTAATGAATTGATTGCTGCATAGAATATAGCAAACACAAGTGGATGTGCATCGTGGGAATACATGGAAAGCCTTTTGACCAGGGTCGGTGTATGAGTAACCCTTACCACTGGATCAAAATTGCTGAGATATATGTCGAGGAGTGCTTCCCGTTGCTCCTGAGTCTCGGGCATGAGCATGCCCAATGAAGTGCTGACCCTTGCTCGACCGAGCCCTATGAAATGGATGAGATTGTTCCGTGTTGGCTTTTCCTGGCCTTCGTCCGTTTTGTCGTCGAGGAGAGCTTTAATATCTTGGATCTAATATTTATCGTTAGAATCATCGTATGACCGACGACATAGCATGTATACAATACCTCATCAGCCAAGAGAGCCCAGTGTAGCGATGATACAAACTTGCTTTGGCTGCCATCTAGGAGGAGAGTGCCGTCGTCGTTGTCCGAGGATATGCCTCGACCTTGCGATGTTTGGCTAGTAACAGACGGCGACTGTTCCGAATCATGATAACCATGCTCTTCTTCGCGACGAGAGTATCGCGGCGGTTGTTGGGTCGGCGGCAGTGCTGACGCAGCTTTTTCTAGAAGCATTTCAAGCCGGTCTAGTCTTGCTTGTACGTCGCTATTTCTCGATAAAGGGAGCTTGCCATTGCCAGTCGCTTTTGATATTCGCCCCAGATCAGAGCCCATGGCCGAACCGGGCAACTGGTCGGACGCATAGGTACAAACATGATTCCCTCGTGAACATGCTCCGCATACTGGATGGATGTGGTCGCACTTGACCTTCCGCCTCCTGCACGTAAGACAAGACGAAATAATGCGATGTCGCCCACCGGGAGGTTTCGGCACGCCGACAAGAGAGTGTGGTGTTGTACTAGGTCGCGACGAGTCTGTCATGTTCGCACAATTTTCCAAGCTCAACCGACCGATTTCTGCAAGACAAGATGCTTGGAAGACTGGAAGGCTGGAAGGCTGCAGCTTCCAAGCAGGAAATTCGCGCTTCACTCCGGTACGCTAGGAGACTTGCTCTTTACTCAGCTAGGTTAGAGCAGATGGCCAATCGGACTCTTTTGTGAAGGTGAAATCGTGGGATCGGAGGCCACGGACCTCGGCATGAAATGACAAAGCAGCCGAGCCACCATCCAGTCTTTACGACAGTAACTGTATGTCTAGGGACTTTTAACTCCGTTTTTAGAGGTCTTCTGTTGCCGCTTTTAGAGTTACTTGCACCTAAAATATTAAGTCTAACCCCTATAATATTATTAGTTTTTATTATCTAAGCTTTTATACTATTTTATGCTATTTTATTTTATACTTTTTAGATTCTAAAATTTATAATAACTAAATAAGCCCTAAAATAGACCTATATCTATTTTATAAATATATTATTAATATTTTTTTTACTATACCTATCTTACTAGAATATTATTTTATTTATATCTAGAAAAACCTAACGCGTATATTTACTTATCTTTTATAAATCTATTATCTTTACTTATACTTTATTAAATTATATAGCTTCCCTTCTCTACTTTTATTTAATACGGGCTTTTATTATACTTAGTAGCCTATTCTATATAGTCTACTATTAGTCTATTCTATTAATTTATAATTAATACTACTTTAGTAGTTATTAAGTGCCTTTTTATTTTTATTTTTTAGTTTACTAGTATAGGTATAACTATTTATAATTAAGAAAGTATATAGATATATACCTACTTAATAGCGTAAACTAACTAAATTAAAATACTAGACTATTTAGTAATTAAAACTATAATCTAAATTTAAATTTTTAGTTAAGTATTATTAAAAACTCTGCAAAATCTTAAAAAAATAAAAATAGTAAAAAGTAACTATTTACTATTAATAACTAATAATATAAATAAAATCTTAGAGAGATAGGTAAGGTAAAAAATTTTATACTTTAGATTATAGCTTATAATATTAAGTCTTTTTAGATATAACTAAAATATTAAAACCGACTCTATAAAAGCGGATCCTATTTTACTAATTAAGAATATTTTAAAATAAGATATTATACTTTTTTTAATAGAACTTAGATAACTTTTATTTTTAAAAAAGAATAAGAATTTATTAAAAATTTAAATATTAGTAACAGCTTTATATTAAAGTCCTTTTACAGGGAGGAAGGATATTAGGAAAAGACTAATTTAAAAAGTTACTATTTTTAAAAATTAATATAAAATTAATTACTAAGCTTAAATATACGCGAATTATACCGTGCTAAAGAAAAAGTTAAAGAGATTTATATAAGTATTTTAGTAACTGCTTAGTTAATATACGTAATATATTAAAATTACCTAAATATAATAATTTTTGTAGTCCCTTTTTTAGGTCTATATAATTTTTTAGTTAGTAAATATATTTAACTAAAAGTTTAACTATACTATCCTAGGACTAGCGTAGTACACGACACCTAATTTGTAATAAGAATTTATTATATAATAATAAAATATATAATTAGTAAAAATTTAGCTCTTACTTATATAATTACTAATTACGTAATATATTATTAATATTATACTATATAATAATATCTTTTTAATTTTATTAATCTAGACTCCTATTGCTTTAATATAATACTAAATTTAATAAAACTTAAATTTAATATTAATCCTTTTTTATTAGTAAATACTTTTATTTTAATAATTATTTTAACTTTAAAAAGGACTTATAATTATATTTATAATACTGTATAATATATTAAAAATAAAATAATATAAATAATAATATAAATAAAGTTAAAACGGATAGAGTTCCTTAAGTAATATAAAGAGAAAAAAGAATTATTAATAGAAACTTAACTAAAAGTCCTAAATAAGAAAATAATAGAATATTATTAGAAAATAGTCTAAATATTTTAAAACTATTCTTATAAAAGGAATTTAAAAAAGAAGGGTTATAATATTAATATAAATAAAAAAAACTAATAATTATTAAAGAACACGCTAACAAACAGAATAAAATACGCTAAATAAAATATATAAAATATTAAAAATATAAATATTAAAGAAATAATATATTCTAAGAAGTTAGTAATATAAATAGAAGAGATTAGAAAAAAGTATTATATAAAAAGAGGTAATAATAGAGTTAGAAAAAGAACTAGCTGTTAGCTAATTAAAAAGTAAGTTATTTTAATATTTTAATATATTTTAATATACTACTTATAATGTATTCTAATAGTATAGTATTATTATTTTAATATTAATTATATTAATTATTCTATTAGTTATAATTTAATTTTCTAAGATTAGAATACTACTTAGTTAAAAGGTAGAAGTAATTTAGTATTTACTAAAATACCTATTTTATCTATTTCTTTTACTAGTAAAGACTATATAAAAAAAGTTCTTATATCTAAAGTTAAATCAAAGATAAAAAGGGGTAAGTAACTTAATAGAATTTTTAGTTCTTTTTTTACTATAATAATATATATATATATATTATTATATTATACTATAATTATAAACTCTATATTAATATTAATTTACATTAGTAATTATAATAAGATAACGCCCTTATTTATAAAATAATAAACATTTTAAACTCATTTAAGAATAATATAAATATATTTTTTTTATCTAGCCGATAACACTGATTTAGTCTATATAAAAAATATATAGAATTATATAAAATCTATACTAAATAAAAATAAAAAGACTAATTTAAATATATAATTAAGTTTAGAGAGTATAGAGACTATTAAATATATTTATATATTAATTAAATAAATAGTGTAGCTGTAGTAGCTTAGGGCGACGAAAAGGGATTTTAAAAAAAGAGGAGTATATATATACCTTTATACTTAATGTGTCGAAAAAGTTAGGTAAGGCTAGATTAAAAAAAGGAATAGCGCCGCGCTAGCGTACTAGCGTGGAGACTATTAAAGAGCTATTTTTGAATAGTAGAATATAAAATTATAAAATATTATTTATAATTATATTTTAGTACTCTCTAGCTATTTTAAAATACTTATTATTAGGATAACTATACTCTACTTATACGGAGTAATAGTCGTCTGTAATATTATAGTAAGTAGAAAATAGTATAAAATAATAAATAATAATAGTTATATCTTAATATATTATTCTTCTTTAATAATCTATTTATGCGATAGCTAGATAAAGTTTTTACTTACTAGTATAGATTATATAATTATATAACTATAGTTATATAATTTATATATTTTATATTACTAGTAAATCTATTTAAGTTAACTACTTTATATATACTAGTAACTTTTTTTTATAGTAATATTATATAAATACTTTATCCTTTTATATTTCTTTTTATATATAAATAAATAGTTCTCTTTTTATATAAATATCCCTTTATTTTAATATATTTTTATATAACTAAATTATAGTCTGTTATTCGCGTATTATATAATAATAAAGAGTAAAATTATATAGTATATTACTACTTATTAATTAAAATTATAGTAAACTAAAATAAAGAGTTAATAACTTTATACGTTACGTAAAAGTAAAGAGTAAGATTATAGTAAACAAAAGTAAAAGGTTATTATATAATAGTTAAAGAGGACTAGTCTAAAGCTATATAGAATAATAATATATAAAAAAGGGCTTTTTTCTTTTTTATAATATTTTTTTTTTTTTTAGTTTTTATCTATTATTATCTCTATACGTAGTTTTAGACACTATTTTTTTTTTAACTTTCTAGCTATTTTTTTTTTATATAGAGTTAACCTCTAATAAAACTTTTAAAATAGTTTTAGTTTTATATTAATAGTAGTAGTAGTAACTATAGTAAATTATAATTATATTTAACTTTACCTTTATACAGGCTCTTATACTTAGTAAATAAATTTAGATTATTATTTCTACTAAAATAGTTATTAATAAAGTATTTTTATTAGTTTTATATATTAACGTATATATATATCTTTGTATAATTCTTTCTATATAGTAATATTTTATAGGATAATAAGTATATAATATACTAGCTATCCTTATATAATATAGATATTATCTTATTTAGTAATACTAATTTAACCCTTTTTACTATAAAGATTATCTATTATAAAAGCTATTTTTATACGCTTCTAGTATAGTCGCGTAGAATATTTAAATTATAGTTATATATATAAAGATATAGTAGTAATTTTAAGCTTTTACTCTTTATAGAGTGTTATACTTTAGTAGTATTTTAGGGTAATATATATAAATTTTATATATAGTACTTATACAGGACTTAGTATAAATATTATACTTAAAATATATAAGTATTTTTTTTATTTTTTTCTTTATTTTTTCTTTATTAATATAGAGGAGGATTAGGGATATATAAAAAAAGTAAATAGTTTTTTTTTATTTTTTTTTATTTTTTTTAGGTATAATATTTTAAAAGTTTTTCTTTTAACCTTCGTGCGATAAAGTAAAAGAATATAATATATAAAAAAAAGATATACTAAAAAGTAATTTATATAATAAGGAATATTTAATTTAAAATATAGAAAATATATAAAATATTTTATTAGACCTCTTATATAGGCTCTAGTCTATTAACTAAAGCTTTATTACTATAAATAAGGGTATTAAAAAATACTAATTATACAAAAAAACTATTTAGTTTACCCTTTATAAAAGTATTTATAAAATTATTATTTTTTACTATCTATTACTGTATATATTAAGTTATTTAGTAAATAAGTTATTCTAAATATTTAAATTTTTTATTTAGTATTATAATTTAGTCTAGTTTTTAAGTACTTATATAGAAATATTATATTTTTAGATATATTTTTTTTATAATAAATCTAGATCCGTCTCTATTATATACTTTTTACTTTTTTTATAAAGAAAGCTTCTTTTACTACTATTATATTATTTAGTTTATATAATTAATTATATAGTTTTAGTTTACTATACTAGCAGGTTTATATAGATTAGTTTAGTTTTAAAAAGAGTTATTCTTATCTTTTATATAAATAAGGGTTTAATAAAATATATAATTTAATATACTTTTTTTTATTTATAGATACGAGGAAGAGTTATATAATATATAAAATTATTTCTACGTAGTATAGATTTAATAATAACTTAATCTCTTTATATACTTTTACTAATTTATAGTAAATAAAGAAATCTAATTAACTACTAGTAATAGAGTAGTTAAATAAATTAATTAACTAACTATTAATTAGTATTAGGATAACTATATTTTACTTATATAGAGTAATAGTCGTCTGTAATATTATAGTAAATAGTAAATAGTATAAAATAATAAATAACGATAGTTATATTTTAATATATTATATTTTATTAATAATCTATCTGTGCGATAGCTAGATAAAGTTTCTACTTACTAGTATAGATTATATAATTATATAACTATAACTATATAATCTATATATTCTGTATTACTAGTAAATCTATCTAGGTTAACTACTCTATATATACTTATAGAATTATATAGATACTATATAAAATACTAGTAATATAATATTTACTAGTTTATTATTAAAAATTTAAAAAGTAACTTTTATATATAATTATATAATTAATAAATAAATATATAAAAATATATTATATATTTATATATTATAGATACTATTGTATATTTATATATTAATTAAATAAAAAGTGTAACTGTAGTGGCTCGGGGCGACTAAAAGGGTTTTAAAAAAGAAGGAGTATCTATATACCTTTATTAGATACTATTATAATATATATAAAAATAAGTAAATTTTATATCTTAAATAAAAAGTTATAATAGCCTAAAGTAGGACTCTAAAAATTATTTATATTTATTAATTTCTTTTATACCTAAATTCTTTAGTAAGTAGATTCTAATAAGGTAAATAGAATACGCTAGTCTTTTTCTTTAAAATAGTATTATTTTTATATTTTTAGGCCTTTATATAAAGAAAGGTAAAGTGTAGCGTTAAAACACTAGTCTAAAAAAGGTATAGGCTAAAAAAGTTATTCTCCTAGATACAGTTAAAAAAAATAAGCGTATTTAAAAATTATTATAAAAAATATTATTTATTTTAGTTAGTAAACTTATAGTTTTAATATATAGCATAATATATAGTTTAGCGTATAGCTTAGCGTACTAAAGTTTAGTATACTAGTAGTATTAGGTTACTATTACCTTTACTCCTTTCTTTTTTCTTTAGACTAGGCTACTATAGTACTAGTAATACTATAATACGCCTACTTTACTATATTATTATTATTATTAAAATTAAAGTTAAAGTTCTAAAATAGGATCTAGTATATTAACGTAGATACTAGTATAGTATTTATTTTTAGTAGTATAACTTATAGAGTATAATTAGCTAATATTTATAAATATACTAATAGCGACTTTACGTATCCCGATTACTCTTAAAAGTAAAACCTTAATAATTATAAGTGGAGCTAAGCCTCGTATACCCGTTTATAAAAGTATACTTAATAATAACCTTTGCGTATAAGCGGTAGAGGCAGTTATAAAGTACCTACTATTAAATATACTAGCGTACGCATTTTTAGGCCTTATAACTAAAAAGTTATATTATTTTAAAAAAGGTAATTTTTAGATTAGTCTTTTTCTAATATCCTACTCCTATATATTTATTAATTATATAACTGCTCTATATCTACACTTTTATTAGTCCTCGGAGGTTCCCGTACACTATAGTCTAATACCTAAATATAAGTTATAATAATAAGTATCTTTTAAAAATTATATTATTAGAGTATAATAAGACCGTAAGCTTTTTTAGTAATAAAATTATTAAATTTAAACTTATTTACTTAATAAATACAGATCTTTATAAAAACTATAATAGCTTTTTTTATTTTTTAAAAATTATTAGGTAATTAGAAGCTGTAAAAAACTATTAGATTTTTTTAATATTTTAAACGAGAAATTCTGCTATATTTTTATAAATTAGTTTAATAATAACTAGTAAAAAGGATATAGTTTATCTTATAACTTATTACTAAGACTAAAGTTAAGTACTATAAAATAATAGATAAGCAAATTATCCTCTATTAAGTTAACTGGTTTTAAGTTACTACTTTTAATTTATTTAGGCTAAGGCTAAGAGGGATAGAGTAAGTTAAATAATAGAATTAAACTTACGTTATTCTTTTAATTAATTTTTAGTTTAGAATAATTTAGGTTTATTTTTTTTTTAAAAAAAAAGATAGTATTAACTATAATTTAATTATTAATAAAAACTTCTACTAGCTTCTCTTTATATATAAAAAAGTCTAAATCTTATAGGAATAGTAGTATATTATTATTAAGTAAATAAACCTTCTTTTATATTTAAGTAAGTTAGCTTTAACCTTAGCAGTATTTAGATAGTGCTAAATAAAAACAGTTAAAAGGTTTTTAATCTACTTTATTTTATAAAACTTTTGAATTTTAAGTTCTATTAACGTTTTACTAAAATTTATACTATTAAAATCTAGATATTAGTACTTAATTTTTTAGTATTTTAAGCTAGACTTTATTTTACTTTTTTACTAAACTTATATTTAATATACTATAGTATTTAGTCTAAAAAGAGCTTAGAAACGGTTATACGTAATTTAGTAACTTTCTAAAAGAAATTCAAAATATTATATTATAGTCTTATATGCTATTATTGTATAATTAATTAGTAATTCTAGATACTCCTTATATGTATAATTAATAGGGTTAATATTATTTTAGTAGTAGGATAGTTTAAGTTTAAAAAGAAAGTTATATAATATTTTTTATTTAACCTAATATTTATTTAGTAATTAATTTTATAGTAAAGGAAATACCTTATAAAGAGTTTATTTTTTTTAAACTAATTATACTAATATTCTCTAATATAGTCCTTAAAATATTTTATAACTACTTTAATTTAATATTAATATAATACGTCGTCTCTTTTATAACTTAATCTAAAGTATACTAGTTAATAAAAGCTATTTATATAATTATTATACTAGTCTATCTACCCGTAAATAATAAAGACAAATTTATTTAATATATTTACTTTTTTTTAGTTAATTTTATAATAGTATACCGGTATATCTTTTTATTTTAATAAAAATTTATTAGCTAACGGAGCGTTATACACTACTAAAAGTATATATTTTAGTAACTATTTTATATACTAGTATAAGTTATAGATAATCTATAACTCAGATTTTAGAGACCTTATAATTAAAATCTTATACTAAATAAAATAAAAATCTTTTTTATAATTCTTTTATACGCTTATTTTTTAACTGTAACTAGGGGAATAACTTTTTTAGCCTATACCTTTTTTAGACTAGTGTCTCTAACGCTACACTTTACCTCTCTTTACATAATAGTTAAAATCTTAAAAAGTATTTATAGTTACTTAGATTATCTTAATAATATTTTTAAGTAGTTTAACTAAAGAAATAACAGTAACTAGATTAGAATAGAGTAAACTTAAGACAGTTATAGATATTTATAGTATTTTATAGTTTAGAGGAGTATTAGGAACTATACTCTATAACTTTAAAATCTTAAATACAATTAGTAGTATTACTTTATTAAAGTATAGGATTAATATAATATATAATATATTTATATATTAATCGAACAAATAGTGTGGCTGTAGTGGCTCGGAACGACTAAAAGGGGTTTTAAAAAAGGAGGAGTATGTGTATACCTTTATAATATAATATATATAAGAGAAATTAATAGCTATTTTTTAAGGAGAGTCTACCTATTCTTATAATTATTAATATATTTAATATACTATAAATATTTACTCTATATCTCTATTCTTATAAGCTCTTCTCTTCTTAACTTATAAAGATACTAAGTTATATATATAAATATTATTCTAATACCGCCTAAAAGCTTAATTAACTTATAGGGTATATACTAGTTTATTATATTTCTATACTTTTATTAATACTATTAAGCACTAGTATAATAGTAATAGTAGTATTTTTCTTATTATAAAAATATTTACGGGTATAAAAAGACTTATAAACTAAATAATTTTTAGTATTAACTTAAGTCTAAAGTATTACGCTTTAGACTATTTCTATACTTATATATATTTAATATATTCTTTTTATATAATATAAAAATTTAATATTTACTATAAAGGTAGCACTTATACTAAAACGAAGTTAAAGGTTTTATTTAATTAGTAGTTAATTTAACGTATTAAGAGTATATATAGATAGTATAAGTAAATAAATACTATAGATAGCTACTATATTTATCCCTACCTATATAGAGTAACTATATATAGGATATATAGCCTAACTACTATAAATAGTAATTATACTTAGCTTTTACTATAAATAGTTACTATAATTAGTTTATATTATACCGTAGTACTAATCTTAAATTTTTAAACTCTACTTATACTATATATAGTTACTATATCTAGTTATCCTATATTTAACGCTAATATTAGTATATATATATCGTTCTTTAAAGCTCCTTCTACTCTTTTTTTTTATTTAATAAATGTTTAGCTGTACTGTTAATAAGAATAAAAGAGAGATATATAAATAGTAGTAGTAGCTATACTCTATAGTATCTCTTCTCTAAAAAATATAGTATTAGTACTAGACTTTTTAACTTTTTTAATTTAATATCTTTTTAGAGGGCGTGCTAGACGCGCTAGTATTAGTATAGTACTATACTCTTTTTAGTATTATTTTACTTAACTTTTTTAATATATTAAGTATAAAGGTATATATATACTCCTCTTTTTTTTAAAATACTTTTTAGTTACCTTAAGCTACTATAGCTACACTATTTATTCGATTAGTATATAAATATAAAAAATAATTTTATATAAAAGTATAAGTTTAACTTTACTAATAATATATAAGTATAATAATAATCTCTAATAGTATTAGGTTATATTTTAAATCTAGTTACTACCTATAGTATTAGCGCTGGCTAGTTCCTTATAGGTAGTTTTATTTACTAAATATTTTAGTATTAAGTATTAATAGAACAGGTATATATATATTAACTTAAAAAGATAATTTAACTAGTTAGTTTAAAACTGCGTTATTATATTTACTATTAGTTAATTTCTACTATATCCTTTATATAAAATATTACTTGTTAAAAAGTGTTAAAAATAGTAATTTTATAATATATTTTCCTTTTAGACTTATGTGTAAAAATACTTTATTTATACTTAAAGTAACTTACTTTTAAGTATAAATATAATTAGGCGTAACTTTAAAAGAGTATATAATATAACTATATTTCTACTAGTACTACTGTGGCGAACGGGTCTCCACATCGGGATCTTAAAAACAAGAATAACTTTTTAACTAAAAGAGTTATAAAAAAACTTTCTACTAGTAAAATATAGAGCTAGATTAGCCCTATATTTTATTAATAGAAAGTTTTTCTCTAAGTCTAATAAATAAACAGTTATTAGCTAATTTAAATTATCGGGAGTTAGATCTCTACATTTTACTCTGATCTAAAATATCTCTTTAACTATAAGAGTTATAAAAAAACTTTCTATTAGTAAAATATAGGGCTAATCTAGCTCTATATTTTACTAGTAGAAAGTTTTTTTTATAACTCTTTTAGTTAAAAAGTTATTCTCGTTTTTAAGATCCCGATGTGGAGACCCGTTCGCCAGCCTAACTAGTACTAATAAAAACATTTTCTGCCTATATAATTTTTATATTATTTAAGCTTCTTATAAATACTATATAGTCTAAAAAAATAATAAAAGTATAAATTACTTTTAAATCTATTACTATAATTTACTAAAGAGTTATACGTTTTTTTTTTTAAAAAAAAATCCTAGCTGTAGTTAATAGAGTTTTTTTTTACATTAAAAATCTCTCGTTAAAGTAAAATGATAAACTATTATAATTAATAATAAAAAAAAGAATAATACTAAGTTTATATAGATATTATCCTAGATTACCTTAAGTTATTATAGCTAACTAGGTCCCCGTAGACTAGAATAAAACTTAGTAAAAATATTAATTTTTTTAATATAAAAAAAGTAGTTAACTAAATTTTATTTATTAATTATATTAGGTATCTATATTTTCTTAAGTGTAACGATGTTTTCTTTTAAAAAAAATAGAGAAGTATTACTTAAATAATAAAGGAGTAAAAAGAGTATACTTTTTTTTTTTTTTTTTTTTTTAATAAACCTTATATTAAGGCTACCTAATTATTAAAGAAAGTTCTTTATCTCCTAAGCGAACTAATAACCAGCTCTTTAATTTTTAGATTTTATAGGTTATTATATTACTAAATAGTTATACTAAACTACTAATTTATTACCTAATTAGGACTAGTTCGCTACGCTAGGCCTATTTAGATATAGATTTTTATCTTATCTAACTTTAGATAGCAATTTTTAGCTTAAATACTTTACCTATACTTTCGGATGTAACGTGTTCTATATAGGGATTTTGGCTTCCTATAGTCTTATATTAATTCCTTAGTAGTGCCCTATACTTCTAAAAACTCTGCTTTTTACTAGTAAAGTGGGCGTATTTAAAGAATGCTGTGATAAGAAAAGGAATCGAACCTCTAATATAAGGAATAACGACGAAAATTCGAAGAATTTTGCAAATCTAAACATTTCTAGGCACTTGCCCACTGTGCCACCCCACCGAGTATACTTTTAGTAAATATTAGAGTAAAGGTATTTAATAGTAGATTAAAAGCAGTGTAGAGTAATACGTAAAGTAATTATATTAATTATATATATAGTTAATTTACTATTAAGTTATTTAATTTTTATTTAATTTATAGCTTAAGTATATATTTATATACTAATTAAATAAAAAGTATGGCTGTGGTAGCTTAGGGCGACCAAAAGGGATTTTAAAAAAGGAGGAGTATATATATATCTTTATTATTTAAGTATATTATAATAAAAAATTAGGTTTAAAAGTAACTATATTTCTATATAATCTATTATTTTTAATTATTATTTTTTCTTTTTCTACTTTCGTAATTCGCTCTTATTAATAGTTTAAAAAATATAGGTACTAAAGAAAGTAAATATTACTATTATAAAAATGCCTTTAAAAAAGTAATAGTTAAGGCCTTTAAGTTTAATTTTAAATAATAGTAAATAAATTTTTTACTTATAGTGTAAAAGATATAGTATATGTTTATTAAGTAAAAATAATTTAGTAATAATATCTTAAGTAGAGTTAACTTCTAAAAATATTAAATAGTTTTTAAAGACTAACTAAAATATATTTATTTTAATAATTTTAATTCCTATTAAAAATTTCTTTATTTTTTAAGTATAAAAAGTACTATTTTCTATAACTTAAAAAACGCGAGGAGAGAAATAGTTTAAAAAAATAGTTATATTTATTATAGTAAACTTATAGATATAGTACTACTTTTAACTCTTTTTAGTAGACTATAGATAAAATATAATATAAATATTTAGTAGGTTAGCTCCGTTAAAACTAAGCGTAATATTATAATATAATTTTTAATTAAACTAGTACTATATCTTTAAGCTTTCTAATAAGAGAAAGCCTCCTTCTCTTTTTAAGTATACTTAATAAAGACGAGTAACTTATTATATTTATATTAGTAATTTAGATCTATTCTATACTAATAGTATATAGTACTACGAAGACTAGTTTATATTTATATAAAATATTAAGAAGAAAGACTTAATGTCTCTTACGTTTTATCCTAACTAGTAATTTATTTAAAATATTTTTAGTATTATTAATCCGTATTTAAATTTTATAGCTCTTTATAGATTAAAATAAATTTTTTTTTCTATACGTCTATAGTAAAAAGGGATAATTACTATTATTTATATATTATTATATTAACTATAATATTATCTTTAGAAGACTTTTTACTATTATTTATTATACTTATTATTAGCTAACGTGTTACTTATTTAGTTATTAAGCTAGTTATAGTTATTAGACCTATTATAGTATTTATTACTATTATAATATTTATTATAGTTATTATACCTATTATAATTATTATATATATTATAGTTGTATATATCTTAATTATTATTATTATTAGTAGTAAAAAAGATTTAAAAAAATAATTTATATTATAATACTAAAAAGAGGTTTTAGCACTTATAATTAGTAATTTAAGTAATTTTTAACTATAAAAGAAGTATAACTAAGGGCGTAGTATAGACTTATATATAGTTATATAATTCTATAGACTTTTATAGAGAATTTCTTTAGTTTAAGTACTTAAGATTTTAGTGTATTATAGCTTTTTATTATCCTTACTAGCTCTTTAATTATTTTTATTAACCTTTTGTATATTCTATATATATATTTATATATTAATTAAATAAATAGTGTGGCTGTAGTGGCTTAGAGCGACTAAAAGGAATTTTAAAAAAGGAGAAGTATATATATACCTTTATACTTAATGTGTCGAAAAAGTTAGGTAAAGCTAAATTAAAAAAGGTATAGCGCTATACTAGACTGCGCTAACGTACTAGCGCGCTTAACGCGCCCCCCCCTAAAAAAAATATTAAATTAATAAACTTTAGTATAAAAACTCTAGTATAGATACCGTATTTAGTAAAAAAGATATATAGGTAGTAGTAACTACTACTATTTATATATCTCTCTATCCTTTTACAGTTAATATAGTTAAATTTAAATATTTATTAAAAAAAAAAATACTTACTAAGATATTTAAAATATTTTTTAAAGGTCTAGCTCTTATATAGTATAGTCCTCTTGTTAAAACTAATAATAATAAAATACGTATCCTAATTAATCTTAAGGTATTTATAGTTACCTAAGCTCTTTTTATAATATTATTCTACTTTACGGGCAATAAAGATATAACTCTAGTAAATACTTACTAGTATAAGCACCTTATTTATCTAAAAGTAACTAACCTTATTTATTTAATAGCTGACGAAGTTAATCGCAACTTATTAAATAAAGTTATAACTATTTTTAATAATAAGTACTAGCCTAGCAAGTTAATTAGATTATTAATAAAGAAAGTAGTAAAAGTCGTAAACGTTAGGTTAGCAGTAGCTTTAATAGGCAGAGATATAGTAAAAATAAAAAATATAAATAAATATAATATACGGTTTATAGCAAAGTTAATAAGTAAAATAAGTATTTTATAAATACAGTAGGTGCTTCTCGGCGTAAGAAATATAGTAAAAGTAAAGGCGAGAATAAAAATAGTAGCAAAAGTAATAGTAAAAACAAAAGTAATAGTAAAAATATTTTAAACTCAGAGCTTAAAGCCCGTAGAGCAATAGGTAAAAAATATAAAAATACTAGGGTTAGTTAATATTTAAGGGTTTAGGGGGGCCTATATATAATTTTTTTAGTTTTAGTGCAGTAATACGTAGACTAGGTATATATATAAGCGTACTTAGTTTCGCGTTATATTATTATTATAGGTAAGAAAGGAGATATAATTATAAATAAAAAATATTAACTATTATTAAACGCTATACTACCTGTGTGTGTAGGCAAAGCAAAAAGTAATAGAAATAAATATAACCTCTATTTTATATAAAAATAAAATTAAAAAAGTAACTAATAGGTTATAACAGTAGTTGTCGGCCGTATATTCTATATAACGTCTTTTACTTTTAATCTAGACTGCTTAAATATAATACGTATTAATAAAGATAAAAAAGACTAAGAAATTATTATTATATAGATTCTTAATCTACGACATACTAACCTTTTAGTTTAAAATAAATTAGACTATATTTTGTACTAGCTAGAAAATATAATAAAAGTTTTAAAACTTCTAATAAAAAATTTAAATTTAATAAAAGATATTAAAATTAAAAAACGTATCTATAAATACCTAAAAAGCTATTTAAATATTATATTTTATCTTTAAATCGTCGAAACTAGTTTAGTTTTAGTATATATTAAGTATATTATTCTTAAACGTACTAAGTATTATATTATTTACTAGGACTTTTTTAATAGTAGTACTATAATAGTAAATAAATATATTAAATAGTACTAACATATCGTAAAAGCTATTTAGTATATTTATAATTATAGTATTAAGTATAATAATATAAATATTTAAAATATTCTTTTAGATTTATTAAAAATAGTTTTATTATATAATTTTACTAAATCTAGTATTAATAAAAACTCTTTTAAAGTTAGGATAAAAGAAAGTTTTAAGTATTTAGTTTTTTTTTAACAAAAAACTAAAACTAAACTATACAGTCTAATCTATATATTTTAAAATTAATAATTTATAAGATTATTACTTCTAAAAGGCTATATTATAAATTTTAAAATTAAATAGTAAAATAAATTTAAAATCGTAACTATTTAGATATTATAAATAATTATATTAAGAGTTAGATAATCTAATATTAGTTTTAATAGAATATTTATCTAAATATTTCTAAAGTTAGGCTTAGAGATATTATTTTTAAATACTAAAAAGACTAGATTAATTTTATAAAAAAAGTAATATAAAGTATTTAAAATAAAATAGGTTTATCTTCCCTTTTTTATTTAGTTAAGTTATTTCATATTACTTGCCCAGGAAACTCTAAGACCTAAAATAAAATAAATCTAGTTAAATAATTAGTAAGCTATTATATAGTAAAGGGATAAGGAAGTACTTAGATTAGTTATAACTAGAGAGTAATAATAAAATAATTCTACGTTACCTACCTAAATAATCTTTAGTTTTATTTCTAATATTAAGAGTATTCTACTCCGTTCTTTATAATAGTAAAATAATTAAATATTAATTTATTTTAGTACTATAGCTAGTACTATATTATAAAAGCTTTAAGTAATATTTTTATTACTTTTGTTTAGTTATATAAGATAGAATAGCTTAATAAGCTTTTAGTTTAATACGTTTCTATTACTAGTTATATTTTTAATATACCTTATTAGCCCTACTAGAGTAGAAAATAATAATTAATAAATTTTTATAATTTTTTTAGAAGATAAGAATAGTGTTAAGGTAGTAATTATAAAAAAAAAGTAGATTAATTACTTTTTCTTTTAAGATTTACTTTTTAAGAAATTACTACGTTCTTATTTTTAGACTACTAGATAACTAGTTTAAAAATATATATTTGTATATTAATCGAACAAATAGTGTGGCTGTGGTGGCTGGGGGCGACCAAAAGGGGTTTCAAAAAAGGAGGAGTATGTGCATGCCTTCATTAGTTTAAAAATATAAATAGATATATTTTCTAGCCTAAATAACTTAAACCTAACTTCTAAGATCGTACAGCTATATACAGATAGTCTAGAATTAGTATATCTAACTCTACGCTAATAACTAATTAGGGAAATCCTAAAGTTTAGTTAATTACTAAGACTTTTAAGTATAGTTATAAGCAGAATCAATTTCTAATTTTATACTTTAATTTATTCTTATAATATAGACCTTCTAATAGGGGTATTTTTTACTTTATATTAGTATTTTATAGGGATATTTTTATAATTTACAAACGTTTTTAATCACGTAAGACCGGTCCCTTGGCGTGGGTGCTACACGCGATTATTATCTGGCTTGGTGGTGAGGCTTGGGCTGTGAATTAGCCACACTCGGATCAAGCCACAGAGTGTCCCGCATTCGGAGCTGCCCTCTTCCGCCGCCAAAGTTTGAACTCTGCCTCCCCGCTATCGCTTCACATGCCTACGGTGACGAGCCCTTTCCGCTACCAAGACCTCGTTCTGAGTACCCCGCTATAAAGCCTGTGCCTTGACATCTATCTCTTACGTCGTTCAACATGTGCACGTACACCACAGCAGCCATTATCTATATTCAGTGCCAAGAAGTAAACTTCGTCCCAAATCGTTTCTTGTTGCGACAGCGATCCAGAGAAACAAGGAACACGGACGACTCTCTCGATATAACCCTCGTCAATGGGTCTGAGAATCGACACTACTTATGACAGCCAAAAGCGCAAGTAGCACTATCGTGATCAGTATGATTTCGCTCTAGTTTGCCATCCACGTAGACTCACCCGTAGTAACTATCAAAATAAACGTCGCTACAGAGAACGCTGACTAAACATCTCCGCTTAGTACGCTCCATGCAATACTAATAATAGTCAATGCAATGTATAGGACTATCCCCACAATTATAATACGGGTGCTATTCCAGCCTTTAATAAACTTAATGGCATACCGTTTATTAGGCTGTCGGAGCCGAAACACCTATTTAATCTATTCTATTCCCAGGCTAAGCTCTAATGGATAATTATATATATACATAACTTCGTGCATAGTAAATTCATCTAGTAGTACGGGAATCAGCCGCGTCTCTTCCGTATACTAGAGCATAATCAGCCGGTGTTTCATATATTAAAGTTAAAAATAAGGGCGTACTGAGAGCAGACGAAAACGCTTTAAAGTTTTTAATAAAAAATATCTCCTCTAAAAACTGCACATGTCGTCCAAGTAGCCCTTTTAGAGAGCCTTAAAAAACTCTTCGTCCGTCGTAATAAGCTGCGGGAGTTGTGCTATGGCGTTTTTGTAAGCTTTATCATGGGAGAATTTTTTTGGAGTGGTCACAATGATTTGTGACATGGAGAAGCCCCTGCTATAACAGACGAGGTTGAGTGAGCAGGTTGGTCTGTCGATGATATCACTGTTTCCATTCCGACTGTTTGTAGCCGCTCTTTTTCCTGAGGCACTCGCTACTTCCGGTCCTGGGGTTGGGCCTGCTGGGCTCTTGTCATCGCCTCCAAATGGCTCCACGAGTCCAGTCGGTGGAACAGGCTTCAGACGCTTCTTTGGCTCTTGGAGTTCGAATGTTGGGGTTTCTTTCTTTTTCTTCAGAAATGAAAACAAATTCCAAGGGATGTGATTAGGTCTCGCCGGAGTTTGTACCCTAGAGAGTAAGGGTGTGGAATCTGCCGTGTTGGGATCCACCGTTCTAGTGAAAAACGATGGTCCTTCGAGACGGTTATTGAACTTTTTGAGAAGAGGAAGATTGGTGCCCATGCTGTTAGCTAACAGTAGTGTCGATATCGTGGACAACTAAAATAGTCAAAAATGCGGTTCGGACACAGGATACACAGCGCAATCTCATCGAAGAATATAAACTCTTTCTTAGCCGCGACTAGTTGGGATAGTTGGGATCAATCAAGTGCAGGCTATCGATTTTATTTAAATACCCCGCAACTGAGGCGCAGCAAAGGGGACATGCCGATGGACACAATACGCCGCAGAAGTCCCGCCTTGGCACTGAAACTGGGATGAGCTTCATCCATCTTCCACTTCCTCTTCATCTCAAGGCCTCCCCACTCCACGCTCGAATCTTTTCTGGGCTAGTGACTATCGATCTTCATGGATCATCACCGCTCATTCTACGGCTATCGTTCGCGTCGTCCCTCTAAGTGCGTCGCCGCCATAACAGATGCGCAGCGGCCAGCGATAATCTGTACGCGCCGACACAACAACATTCTCGAACAACAAACAATCGAGTCCTCAGCCATCCTTCCACTCTCCATTCTCGCTCCGCATGCCCAGTGCCTCGTCTGGCTACGACTCCAGCAGCCTCTAGTGCACGCACACTCTTCCTCCAACGTTCAACTCCGCCGTCATCCGCGGATGACTTGCTCGTCCCGAAAACGCTCCGGCAGTCCAGTCCTACCAGCACCACAACCCAAGCGACGTCTACGGCTCTAGTCTGTGCGTACAAATATGAATCGTCGCTCGCCACGGCGGAATGATAGCACGGAACAATGGCCCCCGACTAGGCAAGCTCGGCGCAGTGAAAACGACGTCCTATCGGACGAGAGCTATGTGGAGGAGAATACTGCCTTCGAAGACAACGCAGCAACGCGATAACGCCAAAGCCAACGAGGATCTTAATTGGTGTGGCGCGCGCGACCTGGACGACAGCGACCGGACGCTCGTCAAGGCGGGTTACAGGACGGATCCACTACTAGACCTGCATCGACTCGTACATCTTGCAACCGGGAACTGGCTACGAATGGAGGGCGCTCTCGGAGAGTGGGCAGCCAAGGCTCTAGAACGACTGGAGGAGGTGTTTCCGGACAGCGACCACACGAATAGGAGCGTATAGAGGATGTACCTGCCGCATGCACGATACGCTCTAGAGTCGGAGTTCGAAGGTGTAGGAAATGTGAAGACGGAATTGCTTTGTGTGGAGGAAAAACGAGCTAGAAATTACTAGTTTCTGAGATATAAAGAATTAGGACTATTATATAAAAGAAAGCGCTAAAAAGCTGTATTATATATATATATAAAAGAAATAAATTCTTTATTTTAAAGAGCTTTATAAGCTAATAATATAAATTTTATAGTATTTTTCTATAATATATCCTCTAATTAAGCTAATAAAAATAGTTTAACTATTTAAGCGGTTTAAAATTAAATTTATTAAGCTTATTATAGCTATAAAATTAATTTTTAAAAAAGCTTTTTTAAATAAATTTTTAGCAGGTAGTGTTACTAAATAATAGAGTTTTAAAATAAAAGACTAATTATAGTAAGTATACTAGTATTTAATAGTATAAATAATATTTATATAATTTTTTTACTAACTCTTTTAAAATAATTTTTATTTTATTTTTTACTTTTTATTATTATTTTTATACTCTTTTATAGTAATTATACAATTTTATAGTTTTTTTTTTAGTCTTTTTTTAATAGCTTTTTAAGCTCCCTTAATTATTATAGAAATTATAAATTATTTATTTATATTACTACTATTATAACTGTAGTAAACTATAATACTATTTTTATTTTTAATTTCTTTTCTTAAAAACTTTAGTAATCTTAATTTAATAGTTTAAGTAGGTAATATTTAATCTCTATTATAACTTAATAGTTAATACTCTAAATATAATTAGTATAAAATATACTTTAAATATACTAAATTTAATAAGAAGCTAATAGAGTCTAGTTTTTTAGCTTTTAGCTCTTTACTTTATATTATTCTAAAGTCTATAATTATACTTTATAAAAAGTAGATAAAAAAAATTACAATTATAAAGCGCGTAAGTAATTAATAGTTAAATAAAATAATAGTACTATTTAGTATTAATAAAAAATTTCTACGTTTTAACTAGAAATTTCTATACTATACGTAGAGTAGTTAACCTAAATAGATTTGCTAGTAATACGGAGCGTATAGATTATATAGCTATAGTTATATAATTATATAAATCTACACTAGCATATAGAACCCCTATCTAACTATTATATAAATAGCAGATAATAAAAAAATTAAGTAAAATATAACTATTATTATTTATTATTTTGTACTATTTTCTATTTTTTATAATATTATAGACGACTACTACTCTATATAAGTAGAGTATAGTTAACCTAATACTAATTAGTAGTTAGTTAATTAATTCGTTTAACTACTCTTTACTAATAGTTAATTAGATTTCTTTATTTACCGTATAATTAGATTAATTAATTTATTTAACTACTCTATAGCTAGTAGTTAATTAGATTTCTTTATTTACTATAAATTAGTAAGGGCGTATAGAAAGGTTAAGGTATTATTAACCTATATTATATAGAAATATTTTTATATATTACGTAACTATTCCCCGTATCTATAAATAAAAAAAAGTATATTAAATTATATATTTTATTAAAACCTTATCTATATAAAAGATAAGAATAATTTTTTTTAAAACTAAACTGCTTTATATAAACGCGCTAGCACTATAAGCTAAAACTATATAATTAATTATATATTATATAAACCGGATAATATAATAGTACTAAAAAAAGTTTCCTCTATAAAAAAAGGCAAAGAGCGTATAATAGAGATAGATTTAGATTTATTATAATAAAAATATATTTAAGGATATAATATCTTTATATAAGTGCTTAAAGACTAGACTAAGTTATAATATTAGATAAAGAATTTAGATATTCTAGATAACTTATTTACTAAATAACTTAATACGTATATTAGCTACGCTATTATAAAATTTTATATAAAATAAAAGGATACAGGCTAGAGCCCGTATAAAAGGCCTAATAAGATATTTTATATATTTTCTTTATTTTATATTAGATATTTACTATCGTATATTAAATATTTACTATTATAAATTAGATATTCCCTACCGTATATTAGATATTCTCTATTATATATTAGATATTTCCCTATCGCATATTAGTTTTTAGTATATTTTTTCTCTTTTATATATTATATTCTTTTACTTTATCGCACAGAGGTTAAAAGAAGAATTTTTAAAATATTTAATTTATAAAAAACCTTTATACTTCCTCTATACACCCCTAATTTTTTTTATTTAAATATAATACTTATACTAAGTACCGCGCAACTATTATATATAAAACCTATATATACAACCCTAAAATCCCGCTAGAGTATAATACTCTATAAAGGGCAAGAGTCTAGAGTTTTTATTATACTTTTATATATATAACTATAGCGTAAGTACTTTACGCGACTAAACTAGAAGCGTATAAAAATAGTTTTTATAATAAATAATTTTAGCAGTAAAAAGGGTTAGATTAGTATTACTAAATAGGATAATATTTATATTATATAAAGGCAGCTAGTATACTATATATTTATTATTCTATAAAATATTACCGTACAAAAAGAATTATATAAGGATATATATATACGTTAATATAAAGGGCTAATAAAAAGGCCCTATAAGCAGCTAATTTAGTAAAAATAGTAACCTAAATACGTTTACTAAGGGTAGAAACCTATATAAGAATAAAGTTTAGTAGAATTATAATTTATTATTATAATTATTACTACTACTATCTATATAGAACTAAAGCTATTTTAAAAGTTTTATTAGAGGTTAGCTCTATATAAAAAGAGATAGTTAGAAAGTTAAAAAAAGAAAAAAATAATATCTAAAACCGTACGGAGATAATAATAAGTAAAATTAAAAAAAAAAAGAGATATTATAGAAAGAAAAAGTCTTTTTTTATATATTACTATTTTGTATAGTTTTAGACAGGTCTTTCTTAATAATTATATAATAACTTTCTTACTTTTATTTACTATAATTTTACTCTTTACTTTTATAAAATATATAAAATTATTAACTCTTTACTTTAGTTTACTATAATTTTAATTAATAAGTAATAGTATACTATACTATATTATTATATAACGCGTAAACAATAAACCACAATTTAGTTATATAAAGATATATTAAGATAGAGAGATACTCGTATAGAAAGTAAGAAGAGGTATAAAAAAATAAAATATTTATATAATATTACTACGAAAAGAAGAGTTACTAGTATATATAAAATAGTTAACCTAAATAGATTTACTAGTAATACGGAGCGTACAGATTATATAACTATAATTATATAATTATATAAATCTGCACTAGCGTACAGAACCCCTATCTAGCTATTATATAAATAATAGATAATAAAAAAATTAAGTAAAATATAGTTATTATTATTTATTATTTTATACTATTTTCTATTTTTTATAATATTACAGACGACTACTATTCCGTATAAGCGGAGTATAGTCAACCTAATATATACTTTAATATTTAGAACATTTTTTACTCTTTTAGTTTAAGAAGATTTATAGCTTTTTTAAACTTAAACAAATACTTCCCGCTTATAGCTAGTTAAAGATTATAATAAGCTTATTAGTTTAATATCTATATTACGCTATATAATAGTTATTTATTAATTATTTTTTAAGTATCTAAATACTTTATAGGAAACTTAATACTAAAAAAAATTAAATAAATTTTTAAAATTATTAATTTTATTTAGTCTATTTCCCCTATTTAATTTTTTTATATATAGAATAAAATCTATACCTTCTTTAGTTAAGTACTTTTAAATTTTATAAAATTAAGTTTAAGAAATAGGCTATACTCCTAAAAAGCTAACCGTAAATCTAAAGAAAATAAAAAAATAAAAATAATAAGTTACTTATTTTTTAAACTTAATTATATTATAGAGATAAAAATAATATTAATAAAAAAATATTTAAGTTTTATAATCTATAGTTTTTTAAAGTTTTATTTATTCTTTTATATTAAAACTAAAAGAGTTTTAAAACTATTAAATAGTATTTATATAGTTTAATATTACTATCTATTTATATATATTATTTTATATATTAATCGAATAAATAGTGTGGCTGTGGTGGCTCAGGGCGACTAAAAGGGATTTTAAAAAAGTAGGAGTATGTGTATACCTTTATACTCAATGTATTAAAAAAGATTTTTAATATTACTAATAAAGTATAGAATTAAAGTATCTAGTATTTTACTTTATAATCTAAATAATACTCTATCTAGTATAAGTAATAGAAGCTATTTTAATATTAAAAAGCTACGCTTTTATTTCTAAATATATAAGAGTGGATATAGCTGTAAACTAATATATATTTTAATAATTTAAGTTAGAAAATTTAAAAAAATTTTATATTTATTATTATAGTCGTATTTATATTTAAGAGATTATTAAGTATTTTTTATTTTTTTATAAGCCGCTCTATAGTAAGAAGTAAAAGGGGTAGGGTAGTACAGTAGGTAAGTACCTAGAAATGTGTTAGCTTTGCAAAATTCTTTAAATTTTTAACGTTATTTATATATTAAAGGTTTAATTCCTCTCCTTATCGTAATATTCTTTAAATATACCTACTTTATATAGTAAAGTGTAAAATTTTTAGAAGTATAAAATACTGCTAAGAAATTAATATAAGGCTATAAAAAGCCGAAATCCCTATATAGAATATATTATATCTAAAGGTATAGGTAAGGTATTTAGGCTAAAATTACTATCTAAAGTTAGATAAGATAAAAATCTATACCTAAATAGGCCTAGCGTAGTAAACTAGTCCTAATTAGATAATAGATTAGTAGTTTAGTATAACTATTTAGTAAATAATAACCTATAAAATCTAGAAATTAAAGAGCTGGTTATTAGGTCGCTTAGGAGATAAAGGACTTTCCTTAATAATTAGGTAGCCTTAAATATAAGATTTATTTTTTTTTAACAAAAAAAAAAAGAAGTAAAAGGAGCTTATTTATAAAAAAGAAATATAATTTTTTAATTTACTTTTTTTAATCTTTACTAACGTATATGTTATAAAATATAAAGTTAAATAAATTATAGACTACTATTAGGTAAATAATTAAACTAAATAAAGATTTAGATAGTAATTCTATAAATAATATTTTTAATAAGATTATTTTACACTACGCTTAAGCTATTTAAAAATTTAGTAAGCTAGTAAAATTATTAATTTATTAGGCTTCCCTAATAGGTTTTTTTTTTAAAAAAAAAATAAGCCTTTATATATTAAGGCTACCTAGGCGGCGTGGCACAGTAGGTATGTGCTATAGAAATACTAAAATTCTTTAAATTTTTAAGGTCTTCTTACGTATTAGAGGTTTAATTCCTCTTACTATTATAGTATTCTTTAAATACGCCTACTTTACTAGTAAAAAATAAAATTTTAGAAGTGCAGGACACTGCTAAGAAATTAATATAAAATTATAAAGAAGCTAAAATCTTTTATATAAAATACATTATATCTAAAGGTATAAGTAAAGTATTTTAGGCTAAAATTACTATCTAAAGTTAAATAAGATAAAAATCTATACCTAAATAGGCCTAGCGTAGCAAACTAGTCTTAATTAGATAATAGATTAGTAGTTTAGTATAACTATTTAATAAATAATAATCTAGAAAATTAAATAATTAAAGAACTAGTTCTAGTTTATTTAGGAGATAAAATACTTTTCTTAAATAGTTAGGTAGCCTTAATTAAAGGCTTATTTTTTTTTTAAAAAAAAAAAAAAAAAAAAAAAAAAAAAAAAAAAAAAATATATAAAAAAAAAATAAAAAAAAAAAAAAAAAAAAAAAAAAAAATAATTTAAAAAAAATATTAAATAATTTATTTTTATTTAAATAAAAAAAATAATAAATAATATATTTTATTTATTTAATATAATTAA
>JASEKS010000262.1:0-149808 GCA_030770415.1 Pleoardoris graminearum
AAATAAAAAAAAAAAAAAACTAATCCGAAAAAACGCAGGAATAATAAAAATATTATAAAAAAAATAATAATTTATAATTTAATAAAAATATTTTATAAAAAAAAAAATAAAAAAATAAAATTTAAAAAAATAATTTTGTGTTTATTTAAAAATTAAAATATTTTTTTTAAATAAATAATGATCCATAATTAAAGATTTTTTTTTTTTTTAAAAAAAAAAAAAAAAAAAAAAAAAAAAGGCAACCTAACTATTTAAGGAAAGTGTTTTATCTCCTAAGCGATCTAATAACTGGCTCTTTAAGTAACTAACTAACTAACTAATATATAGGCTAGTTAAGTAACCTATACTAGAATTTAATTAATTACTTATTTAGAACTAGCGTCCTTTCTATTTAAAAATAGCCTAATACTAATTAGATTAGGTTGTTACGCTAACCTAATTAAGTAATTAAACTAAACCTATTTAGGAAATTAACTAGCCTAATTAAGTAATATAACTAAACCTAATAAGATTAAGTCTAAAACCTAATAAACTAATTAATTAAATAGTAGATTAAAGTAGACGAGAATAAAGTTTAAACTTATAGCCTATAATATTACTATTATAGGCAGCCAGGTGTGTTATCTACTAAGCTATACACCCTTTCGCCCTCTATTAGATTATTATATAATTTTATTATTTTATTATTTTTTCTACTTTTTTATTATAGAATTTTTTTAAGTACTAGGGTTTTAAATTTATAATTTTAAATCGCGGCTTAAGAGCTATTTAATTTTTAATTTAATACGCTTTACGCTCTATTATTATATAACTTTTTAATATTTTAGTTTAATAATTTTTTCTTTTATATTTTTAATATTTAATTATTTTTTAAATTTTTAGAACTGTTAAGCTAAAAGAGCTTTTATTAATCTATTAGCTAGTATATTACTTATCTAAAAGTATTTAATTTTAAAATTTTCTTTTAAATACTTTTAGTACAATTATATATATTTGTATATTAATCGAATAAATAGTGTGGCTGTGGTGGCTCGGGGCGACCAAAAGGGGTTTCAAAATATAATTATATATTTTATATATCTATATAGCGTAAATAGGTAGTTATACGCTCGTTTTTACCTATAACTAGTCTAATTATTTATTAATTATTATAAAATATACGCTATATAATTTTAAAATATAAAGTAAGTTTTTTAAAAAAGCGCTTTAAAGCTATAGATTTTGTATTTATATACTTAAGTACAAGGAGCTCTACTTTAGTAGTTAATATTATAGTAGTATCCTATTTTATAGTTTTCTAAATAATTACTTTACTAAATAGTATTATAATATAGCTATATAAAGATTATTTACTTTTTAAATTATGTATAAATAAAGTATTTAAATAGATTATAACTTTTAGACTCTTATATATACTATATTAGATTACTTAAAAGCACAATCTATAAAGAAATATAATTATATCTTTTACTATAGTAAAATACTATTTACCTAAATTAATTAAAAATTTTTTTTAAAATAGTAAATAGTATAGTTAGTTGTATTATAATAGTAATATAAAATATATATTTATTATACTTTTAATACGCCTTAATTATAGCTTTTATTACTTCTTTTTTATTTTTAATTAGCTCTTTTAATAGTATAAGCGTTAGTATAAAGAGTACTTAATTAGTTACTCTAAAACTTTTTTATAATTTTTTTAATCTAAAAATTATAAATTAATATAATTATTTATTTTTTTATTTTTAATTATTTATAGTTTAAAAGACTATTTTACAGCTCTATACTTTTTTATTTTATATATTAGTTATAGTTTATTACATAGTTTAAAAACTTTTTATTAATAAATTTTATAATATAGGAGTAGAATATTATCTATATAAAAAAAAAATCTTATAATCTAAGTTAAAAAATCAGTAACATTTTTTTTTAAGTAGATAAGTTTAAGTTTTACTAAAGTACTAGAAAACTTTTTATATTATAGTATAGATAAATTACGTAGACTATATAAAGCTTAATTAAACTTTATATAGTTATCTTTTTTTTTATAGCTATTAAGTAGTTTATACTATACTAGGTTTAAGGGATTAATTAGTATATTAAAAAACGTATTAGTTATATTAAATTATAAATTTTTTAAATTAAATTTTACTATAATTATTATAGTTATATAAAAGGAATATACTATAAGTATTATAATATATATTAATAAAAGTATATTTTTTAACTAGAGGTTACCTTTAATAATAACGCGTATTTTATACTTTATAAAATAACTATTCTAATTAAATTTATAGGTATATACCTACTTAAGTAAAAATAGTTATTTAGTATTTTTAGAGTGCGTAACTACCTACTAAGTTTACTTTTTAAAAAGTATATTTTATTTTTTATAAGTAGTTTAGTAAAAGAATAGGTTAAATATAGATAATAAAATTATTTTTAATATTACTAGTTTTTTTTAAAAGCTTATTATAGTATATATAAGCTTTATTTTAAAAATTCTTTTAGAGTCCTATTCTAAATAGTAGCTTAAAGTATTATATTAATAATTATAAATTCTCTATACTCTTTTTATATAAGAATTATACTAAAAATAAATATATTTATAAAATTATACTAGTAGGAGCCATCTACGCTATTAAGTAAAATATTTATAGGCTTTATATTACGTAATAGCTTACTTTTTAGATTAGGGCTTAATATTATATAAATACTTAGTAGGATTTTATCTCTACTCTCTAGTATATTAGAATTTTTAAGATTTAACCTATATTACTTTTAGTTTTATTAAGTAGTTAGGTTATAGTTTCTTATAGATCCCTACGTTCTATAAATAAAAATTTTAATTATTTTACTTAGGAAAAGGAGCTCTATATTACAAATTTAAGTAATAATATTAAATAAGCTTTTATCTACTATCTAAAAGTCTCTTAGGCTTTTTACTTTAGACTTTTTTACTTTTTTACTAAAGTATACTTTATAAAAAATACTAAGTATTTATCTTTTTTAAAAAATATATTTTTAAGTTTTTTAGACTCTAGAGTAGCCTAAAAAAAGATTAGATTAATATTTATATTATATAATATATAGATTCGCAGCTATTAGCTAGTTATACTAATAGCTTATATATATACCGCTTATATAGAGCTTTACTTACCTAATTAACTAAAAAAATAAAATAAGACTTACGCTAAAGTACTCTTAAGTTTTTACTTAAATTACGTAATATTTTTACTAATTTTTAGCTTATTAGTATTATAAGCTTATATATTAAAAATTTTATTAAACGCCTTATCTATATTTATAATTTTAATAGTATATAAAATATTTATAAACTTTATAACCTTCTTCTAAAAGATAAGCTAATCTTTTTTTATAGAAAACAGTTTTATTAAATATAATATTATATATTATTTGTTTACGTTTATTTATAAGAGCGGTATTAATATAGTGTACACTATATTCTTACTAAATATAGGTAAGTAAAATAATGGTAATATAACTAGAGTCTATTAAACATAGAATTTTTAGAATTTTATTATAATTAGTAGAGCGATAATTTAATAAATAACTTATTAGGTAGTAGCTATAATAATAGTAGGGTAATAACTATAAAACGGTAATAGAGTATCTATAGATTATTATTATGTTAAATAAAACTATAGGTAGAACTATAGGCTAGATAGCGCGTTTAAAATCGCTAGCGTAGTAACTTTCTTTTCTTTTTATAAATACTATATAAAGTTTAGAAATCTTTAATTATATTTATAACTTTAATTTTATTCTAATATTTAATAATTAAGCTAAGTAACCTATAGTATATAGTATAGACTTTTACTAATAGTAATAACTAGCTAAGTTATATTAGAAACTACCCTAACTTCTATCTTAATATAGTATAATTAGCTAGCCTACTTAATAAACTAGAAGATTTTTTAGTTAATATTATTTTTATTTTTAATTTAATTTTAACGCATCTTTTCTTACTTAAGTAGAACGTAATTCTTAATTTTAATAATACTTTATATATATTTATATATTAATTAAATAAAAGGATGTGGCTGTAGTAGCTGTGTAGGCGACTAAAAGGGGTTTTAAAAAAGGAGGAGTATGTATATACCTTTATACTTAATATATCGAAAAAGTTAGGTATTAATAATACTTATAAAGACTATAAAATTTAATTTTACCTATATAAGAATATAGTAAAATTTATAAAAGAATAGTAAAAAAAAAGTTATATTTTTTTATTTAAGATAGACAACGGCAGCGGTAGTAATAGTAGTAGTAGTAGTAATAGTAGCACTTTAATAATAATAAAAAAAAACTTCTTTAGAGCAGTAAAGGAAGTAAAGTTTTAATAAAAATAACTTATTAAAATAGTTAAAATTATTTAGACGCGGAGATATATATATACATAAAAGTAAAATAAATAGTAAAATAAACTATATTAAGTATAAAAGCATGTACATACTCCTCCTTTTTAAAAACCCCTTTTGGTCGCCCTGAGCTACTACAGCCACACTATTTGTTCGATTAGTATATAAATATATATATATAGTAAAATAAAAATATACTATAGCACTATAAGGTAGTTATATAAAACTATTAAAAGAGTTAATAGTTATTTTAAAAGGACTAAAAGGCCCTACGGACAGCATAGTATTATTTTAATATTTTAATTACTATTTATTTAAAAAGGTTATAAATTATTAGTGCTGGTAGAAAAATTATTATAATTACTATATAAAAAGCTCGTTAAGAGTTAGTTAATTATATAATATAGTAAAAATTTAAATAGCTAGGCTAGAGTTATATAACGTTACGGTAATAACTCTATAAAAGAGAAATATTATATATTATAATAATTTAATTAAGTAATAATACTTATATTTTATAAATATTAAACGCTATATAACTAATTAAAGATATAATATAAACTTATAAATTTATTTTAAATTTATATTTATTACGTTTAGCCAGTAGGGTGGCACAGTAGGTAAGTATCTAGAAATATTTTAAATTTACAAAATTTTTTAAATTTTTATTATTATTCCTTACATTAGGGATTTAATTCCTTTCCTTACTATAGCGTTTTTTAAATACGCCTACTTTATATAGTAAATATAATGTTTTTTATAAGTATAGAGTACTGCTAAAAAATTAATATAAGACTATAGGAAGCTAAAATCCCTATATAGAACACGTAATATTTAAAGTTAAATAAGATAAAAATCTATCCCTAATAGGCTTAGCGTGGCAAACTAGGCCTAATTAGATTTATAATAGATTAGTAATTTAATATAACTTTATTTAATAATATTAGTTTAAATAGAAAAAATATATAGGATTTTAAAAGAGACGTGTTTTAGATATAATATAAAGGGGTATATATAGTTATTTCCTAATTAGGTAGGTATACTAAAATACTAGCGTCTATTTTTTTTTAAAAAAATATATTTAGCTACGTAATTCTTATTTAATAAATATATATAATAACTATAAGTATATATATAACTATAATTTAAACGTAAATGTACTATTTAGTACTTTATAAATTTAAATTTATAATAATAGAAATACTATTTAAAGTAGCTATAAAAAACTGTATTTAAAAATTATATACTTTTAAAAACTAGTAGACTAATATTATAAAACGCTATAGCTATTTTTATAATTTTTAGTTAAAACTTTTCTAGTAAGTTTATACTATATTTTATAGTAATAGTTTTATTAATAATTTTTTAGTTTATACGTTTAGCACCGCCGTTTAGCTTATATATATAAAAGATAGTATTTTAATACTTATATTAAATTTTTTTATTTATTTTTTAATATATAATTTTTCGTGCTATAGTTTAGTAGTAATATTATTATTTTAAATAAAATTTATAATTTTAAGTTTATACTAGACATATACCTACGTAATAAAGCTTAAAAATATTTTTATAAGTTTTAAAAATAATTTTATTTATAGACTTTATATATAAATCTTTCTACTATAATTATTTTTAATTAATAATATTTACTACTCTTTAAGTCTTCTTTTAGGTATATTAAAAATTTTTTATAAAATATACTAATACAGTTTTAGTAATTTTTTATTTAGTTTTTAAAAAATTACTTAAGCTATATATATAAGAAAATATTACTTATAATATTATTTACTTAGTATTTAAAGTATAAATATTTTATATATTTTAGACTAGAGTATATAAAGCTTTTTAATTTAAATATTTTACTTATCGGTACTATATATCCTTAGTATTAATATATAAATATATTAACTATAAATAAAATTTTTAATATATTAATATTACGTTCTAAACTATAATATAAAAGAATAAAGACCTATATTTAATAAATATAAAATTATATTTATAAATAAACTTTATATATATAAAACTTTATATTAAAGATCCTATACGTAGTATATTATTTAAGCCTAAATACTAAAGTTCTTTATTATATTAATAAGCTTTAAATACTATATTTAAATAAAATTTTTTATAGTGGGGTGGCATAGTGGGTAAGTACCTAGAAATACTTTAGATTCGTAAAATTCTTTAAATTTTTATCGTTATTCCTTATATTAGGAGTTCGATTCCTCTCCTTATAATAGTATTCTTTAAATGCGCCTACTTTACTAGTAAATAGTAGAATTTTTAGAAGTACGGGGTATTACTAAGGAATTAATATAAGGCTATAAGGAAGCTAAAATTCCTATACGGAATACGTTATATTCTTAGGTATATCTTACTATCTAAGATTAGATAAAATAAAAATCTATTCCTAAATAGGCCTAGCATATCGAACTAGGCCTAATTAGGTAATAGACTAGTAATTTAATATAATCTTATTTAGTAATATATTAATTTAGAAATTAAAGAGCTCGTTATTAGTTTGCTTAGAAGATAAAAGTACTTTTCTTACATAGTTAAGTAGTCTTAATATAAAAGACTTATTTAAAAAAAAAATTTTTAATAATAGCTATATCTTTTAGTATAAAGTTTTTTATAAAATTTTTATTTAGTCTATTTAAAGTATTTTTAATTATTTAAGTTCTTATACTAGAGATTAAACATAGTTATATTTTAGTCTTAATAGTATAAATACTATTAAATTTTTTAAAAGATTTTAAAATAAGTAGTAATCTATTATTTATAAAATATAAAATAGTACTATTATTAAAAATAGTACTTTTAGAGAGTATATAGGTATTATTATATTATATAAAAAATATATTATTACTTTCTATTAATTTACTACTTATAATAAGTAAAAAAATAATAACTATATATACTATAAAATTAAAAAATTTTAGCTTATTAGATTCTTACCGTATAAGATATTCTTCTTAAGCTATTTTTTTTTACCTAAGTATATTATAAAGAGCTATAAATTTATTAAATTTAAAGCACTTAAGGAGTTTTATTTTATTTTTTTTAAAAGAAATAGCGTAGTCTAACTAGTATATATACTTATTAATACTAGCTATATATAGTAGTACTTAATAAGTTTTTAATAGTATATATTAAATCTATAAAAGTATTAGTATAATTTACTCTTATTTTCTAGCTATAAATAATTTAATTAGGGGGATAGCCGGCACTTATTTACTTAGTTATTATTATCCTTCTTATTAAACTATCCCTTTATTATTAGTAAATTAGTTATATAACTATTAGAAGCTTAGCTCCAGCAGCTATTTAATAGTTACTTTTAAAGTTATAAAAACAGAACTAACTACACCGTCTACTAACTTATAATACTCTAAGCACTACTTACTTATTACCTATTATACTCCCTATTTTTTATAAGCTTCTATAACTCTAAATATACTAACCCTATATAGTCGCCTTTTTATTACCTTTTATTTTTTACTCTTTACGCTCCGCGCTTAGTGCTTAAAATAAAATACTTAAAATAATTTTATTACTTTTAACTCCGACTTTGCCTTCGTCTTTATTTTTACTTATATAATAACTTTTACAACTTCCTAAATTCTAGTAACACTTTTTTTATTAGTTATTATCTATAGTATCTTGTCCTTAATTTACCCGTTATTTTAGTACTAATTAATAATATTATAAAGGCCCTACTCGATTAGATCTACTACTAAAACGTATTTACTCTTTTTAGCCTTTAAATCTAGTTCTACTATCCTTTAGAGTACTAGTATTTTAATTACTTTTTTAATTCTTACGTAAACAATATTCCCGACGCGCTTATATTTAATAGTATTTTTAATCTTATAAATAACTAAATTATACTTACTTAGCTATAAGATACTTAACTACTAAGTAATTTTCTACTAGACATAAGTCCCGGTTTCTTTTTTTACAGTTGTAATATTAACTTATATATAAAATAGATCTCTGTACGGATTACCTAAAATTATATAAATTTTAATAAATCTAGACTTAGTTTACTATATATAACGTACTATAGTATATATTAGCTACTAATTCTTAGCTATTATAATAATAAGGTAACTTACAATAGTAAAGACTATTATAAAAAAGGTATTATATAAGGTAACTATAACTTATCTTATAGTAGCGTACTTTTAATATAGTATTTTTACTAAACTTTATTTCCTCCTTTATTAGAATTTTTTTTAGTAGAAGCGTATATGCTACTACTAGCTATAGTATAATTAGTAGCTAGTAGTTTACGCCTTTATTATCTTCTCTTTTATACGCCTTCTTGTACCCGTGCATATAGTAAAAGTATATATATTCTTATAATATTACTTTACTTTTAGGCTAGCCTACATCCTTTTTAACTTACTTTTAACAATTATAATAATATTAGGGGGATAGACTTTATTTTTTAAATATTAAAAAAATCCCAGAGCTGTTAGAAGTTAATATAATAATTTTATTTTATAATATTACTTAAAAAAAAATTTTAACTTCTATTAAAAATAGCTCTTTATTATTAAATATTAATTTTTAGACTTAGCTTATACGTATTTATTTTATTTTATTAACTATTAATTTTTTACTAATAGTAGTAAGAAAGTTAGTAATAATTAACTTATTTTAAATATTACTAAGTTTATATACCTCAGCTTTTATATAAAGAGCTTTTTATTTATAATATTATAATTTAGGAGCTATTCTTCCGTATTTTACTTTTTTTAAATAAGTATAGTATTATTATTATATAGTATTTTTAGTTATTACATTAGTAGTTAAAAGTTTTTATTTAAAAAATTAAAATGAAGGCATATATATACTCCTCCTTTTTTAAAACTCCTTTTAGTCGCCCCGAGCCACTACAGCCACACTATTTGTTCGATTAGTATACAAATATATATAAAAAATTAAATAATTAAGTAAGTTAATATATCTTCTAAAATAGCGTAGTATATTTAAGTAGTACTTATAAACTTTAGAATTACTATTATACTAATTTAGTTTTAGATATTTATTACTTAGTTTACTTTAATAGTATATTTAGTTAAATAGGCTTAGTATATAGTAATCTCTATAGTATAGTTATAATAGATTTTTATAATTTTTATTTTAAACGCTTTTATAGTATATAAATGCTCTAGTATTAAAAAAGAATTATAAAGATTATTAATACTTTTAAAGTTAAAATTAATAAAATTCTAAATACTATAAAGTATATACTATATTTTAATTTATATATTCTAAGTTAACTAGTTTACGGAATTAATAAAATAGATATTATTAGTTAAAAAAAAATAAAATAGCTTTAGTTATTATAATACTTAAAAAATTATTAATTATAAGGCTTATTAAGCATTTAATAGCTAAAGATAAAAATTATTATTAGTATATAGATTAAGTAATACTTACTAAATTTATAAAACTAAGAGGTTTAAAATAAAAAGTTAAAGATTTAATTAAAGATTTAAAAATAAAATTTTTAATAATTAGATATATAGAAAAAATCTTTTTTTACTTTTAAAACGCTAGACTTATAACTATAAAGAAATAATAAGCTAAAAATTATTAGTTTCTAAGATATAAAAAAATTAAAACTATTATAAAAAAAAGTACTATAAAGCTGTATTACATATACGTAAAGAAGAAATAAATTTTTTATTTTAAAGAACTTTATAAGCTCGTAACGTAAGCTTTATATATCTTTCTGCGACACTTTGGAAATTCGGGAAGTGTGCCCGCAGCGATGGAAGATACAAGGAGGCCGGAAACGCTTTCGCGCAGGTGACGCAAGTTCGAAGAAGAGTGCTAGGTGCGGAGTGTCCTTCCACGCTGCGAAGCATGAGGTGTTGGAGTTACAGGCCCTTTGGCATGGAGATTGAGAGAGGAGAGGACATGCTTGTGGTGTACATCGTGTATTAAAGCTTGTCTTGTCTGTGATGAGAGTCGTACCCTAGATATAGGCGTCTCGTGCAGATGGCGCTAGCAAGGGTCTGTGTGTTATGTAATCCAACAAGAGGTATCTTGCGTCGGCATACAGGAACAAGGCCGATGGAAGGAGGCCGAAGAGCTGGAGGCACACGTACTAGAGATAAGGAAGAGGGTGCTTAGAGCAGAGCATCCTTCAACACTACAAAGCATAAACATCCTTACGCACACTTAAAGAAGCCAAGGCCGACATGCAGAGGCTCTCAAACTAATAGAGGAATACGTAAAGCTCCGAATTCGGATCGTAGGCTTTGACCATCCCAAGACTTTGTCTTCCTCTCCAACGTTTAGGTGGCGAATACGAGGAGCTCGTATTTAGTGTGTCATAACCGAACTGTACTGCCAAAGCTATAGTAGTTACAAAATACAATGTTACTGTAATCTTTCTTTCTAGAAGTATAGTAGCTTGCGTTAGGATACACTCTCTTTATTTTAAAGAATTAATAGTGCGGTATTGCAGAGTTGTGAACAATACAGTTGCCAGAATGGCAGAGGTGCGTGTAGAATAACTAATACATATAATCGAACAATTCCTTAGCTTTGACCATTGCAGTTTAGATACTTGTACGTCACGTGATTTAGTCTTCAGTTCGTAGAATAAGGGCCATGCTACGAATTAGGAAGATGACTGTACCATCCATCACTAGCGAGAACCTGTGGGGGATGACTAGCAGGCAGGTGGGGCACGTGAGATGTAAATGGGCTTGTATTGATATAAGTTATAGACAAATCCTTGAGGGAAGCTCAAGAGTTTGGGGCGAAATCTTGTAGATTTGACGATCTATATCATCGACTCTCCTCAGAGTGACTCCGGATCGATTGGGCTTCGGGCGCGCTCAATACCTCCGGAACCTTGAACATCGTCGCAAGGCGGAACCACTCCCACTTCTTGAGCATCAGACGAGCCGGATTCCTGCCAAGATCAAAAATCTTAGCTTGAATTGATTCATTGGGTTTGTCTTTAACCTTTATGCATTCGTGAATGTACGGAAGTGTCGCTTTTCAATATAAAGCTATTATATCGCTTTATTAATATTACGTATAATTATATATAAAGTTAATACTTATTATTTAATTAATTTACTACTAACCTATTTTTTTACTATTACTATTATTCTTGCGTTACTTACCTATATCTAAAAGATCCTAGATCTATATAGTATTAGTATACTTATTAATTTTTTCTTTTATAGCCTATTTTATTAAAGAGAGCCTGTCTTTCTATTTACCTTAATAGCTATACTTTTTAATAATTATTTAAAAAGAAAGGAGTTAACTTTAGATATACTAGTAATTATTTTTATAAAAGGAATCTCTTTTTATCTACGTAAGCAGATAACTTTAATAAGAATAAATAAACTTATAGATCTACTCTTTTAAAATTTTAAAATATAGTTTTAAAAGCTTAAGTTTTTATTACTTTTTAATAACTTTTAGTTTAGCCTTTATATTTTTACTAATAATTTTACTCTTTTTATTTATATATTTATTATTATTAATAATATTAGTAATCCGCGTATACTTATAGTAACTAAGGGGGTCGTTTATAGTATTATTAATAATAAAAATTATTATAATTTTTATTTTAGCGGGTTTAGTATTAGATATAGCTATTAGCTTTTATAAAATTATAGTTAAGATATTAGTAAAAAGGATAAAAATATAAAATATTAGATAAAACATTTTTATAAATTACTATTCTTAGTTGTAGTATTATAATTAGTATTTACCTTTACTACCGCCTAATATTATCGTCCCCTGCCTTTATTAAATATTTATCTTTGCCCTAGTAGTAGGCTATTCTTTATATTTTTATTTAGTACGCCTTTTTACTATAATTAATATATTATTATTTATACTAGTTATTATATAATCTGTTTAGGTCGGTAACAACGGTAAAGGAAAACCTGTACGGAAGTGTGCCATCCTATAGTAATTAAAGCATCGCTTGCGGGATCATTACTAAGTACTAAAGATGCAGCATAATAGGAGCAGCAACTTCCAGCTTGAAGTGAAGAGCTGTTAGCAACAGTATGGCGTTGCGCGCTACGATAGTAATTTCAATATCATTTAGCAACGAAGCAATTGCCTGCATAGCTCGCGGGTAGGCCAACATTGGTCTTGACAGATCATAGGGCTATACCCAATGGAGATATGCTCACAACATAACTTTGGGGCATTGCGTGCCCTCCTTTTGCGAATGTGCCGCTCCGGAGATGAACTACTACAAAACCACTAGCCACATACCAGCCACATGTGGCTAGTGGCTTAATCAGCCTTGGCGCGGCGCCTTTATTGTCTCCCCTTTTACACGCCTCCTCGTACCCGTGCATATAGCAAAAGCACACACATCCTTATACTATTACTTTACTTTTAGGCTAGCCTACGTCCTTTTTGACTTACTTTTAACAATTGCTACTACAAATTCCGCCCTGAGCTATTCTGAATCTGATGAGCATCTAGTGGCAATAGAATTTAAATTGTCTACATGTCTCTGTCCTACACTCGACTCATTGGCTTCACTTCAACAAGCTATTGAGGCGGCGAAGCCGATCCGCTCTGTCCGGGTGGTCTTGAGGTGTCGCTTCCACTATTGTGATAGAAACCTCGATGGTCCTCTCAAGAACGTCAGTTGATTTGGTGACTTCAAATTGCCTCCTAAGGAGGCATTCAAGCCTAATCAACCGGTCTGCTTGGGCGGGGAGGCCTTGAGGTGTTGCGTCTATTGCCATTATAGAAAATTTGATGGCACGCTCAAGGTCGCAAATTGAACCATACTGGGAGAATCGTATCAGACTTCTCAATAATAAATAAATATTTTATTCTTAAGCGCAGCAATAACCGGTAAACTACCATTAGCGTACCAAAGCCCTTTCAGCCAGTCAAAATAGAGGTAATCAGAGATTCTTTGCAACAATAACTCCTCTGGTTGGCTAAGAAAAAGTTTGGTACGCTAATAATAGCTTACCGGTTATTGCTGCGCTTAAGAATAAAATATTTATTTATTACTGAGATGTCTGAATCATATACAGAGGAGCCGTTCAAGTCTGCTCAACCGATCGGCTTGGGCGGGCTGGTCACATCGTTGAATGAATACCGCTAGATCCACGAGCTTGATAGCCCAATTGAGATTGTCTCTTGATCTAGTCTCCATGAACCGCAAATATAGGAAGTCTCCAAGGTGCATCAAAAAAGCAGGCCGGTAAGAGCGATCTTCAGCTTCGTTGCGAATTGCTGTGTCGATAAGCTTCACCGCATCGTTAAATTCGTTTTGTGACTTGATTCGTCCAACTAATTTTTCAAGGAAGCCTCTGAAGATTCTCCGCCGAATAGGTCGGTCGGGGTGGTCTTGGGGCGTTGCAGTCACTGCTGTGATAGACACTTCAATAGCCCACTTAAGATCGTCAATCGACCCAGCCTGTTCGAATCGTCTGTCGAGGAGGCTTCCAAGACCGCTCAACTGTTCTGCTCTGTCAGGGTGGTCTTGAGGTGCAGTCACTATAGCAGTATTAAATGCATCGATAGCACAGCTTAGACTGTCTATTCCCCCAGTCCCGTCATGATACATACACCACAAGTTTCCAAGGCGGCTAAAAAGAGTGGGCCGGCTAGGGTGATCTTTAGCTGTAGCATCTATTGCCTTGTTGAACTCGACAGCTGTTTCAAATGTATCGTTTTGCCCAAATCGCTCAAATTGCTCTTCGAACAATTCTCCAAGTTTACTCCATTTGTCAGCTCCGTCGGGGTAGTCTTGAAGTACGGTCAACTCTGCCATACTGGGAGCGTTGGCTTCGCTGTTAAGGTCGTCATTTACTTTGAGTCCTCGGGATTTACTTTCCGGCCGCGTTATAAGATGATCTTCACACAACTTAGCTACGCAAGGGCGCTGAGGAACATAGAAAAGACTTAGTGACTAACACGCTTTTTCCACAATATTGCCTACACACGCCTATATCTACTCGTATACGTCCTAAGAGTAGATATACCTTTATATAACGGCTGCTATCTCCTTAACTCTCTTTATCTCTTTTAGCCCGATATCCTCTAGCCCGCGGAGTATATTAAACTAGTAATAGCGCTTAGTACTATTAAGAAGCGTATACTCTTATTTAAATAGCTCTACTATCTTCTCTGTCTTTATAGCGATTGCTAGCAGCGTTTTACTAATATATAAGACGTTGTCTTTAAATAGTTTAAGTAACAGCACCCCCGTCCTAATAAATACTAGGTACTTAACTCTACTATTAAGCAGCTCCCCCTATACTAGTTATACTTAATTCTACACCTTCTATACTAGATTATTTATACCTATTGCGCGATTTATAAACTTCTCTCTAAACTATTTTACTGCAATAGGGTTAAAAAAGGTTAAAGCTGCTAATATAGCCTGGTAGGCCTTCTAGATCTTTATACTATTAAGAAAATTAGTATTACCGCGTAGTAACTGGTAGCTCCTAAGATAGACTGTCTTGCTAGTCTCCTTACTTATTGTATATATAAGTCTGCGACGCTAAGCGCACGTTCTATTAGACAGATATAATTAACCTATACTTTATAACTTTTTTTAGATAGGTCTTTAAGCAGCGTATCCTCCTATAAGCCCTAACCTTTAATTACTTTCTTAATAGCTCGCGCTAGTTTTTCTAAGTTAAATTATCCCTAGAACTTACTCTTAACTATTACCTAGTAATACGTCTTATAGAATACCTGATCTAAGAGGGATACGTAGGCGTTAATGGTGTCGGCGACGCTCATCGTCAGTCGGCCGAGCATGACGGCGATGAGCCTGGTGGGTCAGCACGCTCTACACTCTCCGTATCGTTCACCTACCCCCCAGTGCTCGTGCCGCCGATCATGTCGAAGTAGTCGCAGGGCTTGGGCGGCGCGTCCGGGTTGGCGGCCTCCATGAGCTGCTCGAGAATCATCAGGGTGGACAGGCCGCGGACGCCACCCCCGTCGAGGGCGAGCAGCCGGAGCTCGTCAGCCGGCATCGTAGAAGTGAGGAAGAAGCAGCTTGAATGCAATACAGGACAGGATGCGCGAAGGAAAGTATAGTATTTGCGTCAGGTTATGGCACTCGCTCTGGAAGAATACGAGGGAGGCAGCGTGATAGCCGTGCCGCGTGTGGCTGAGAGGTCGACGTGTCAGGCTGGCCATGGGCTGCAGCTGCTCGTCTGTATGGTTGAGGAGCGGGCGAGGCTGATTCCCTCTTTGCAGCTGTATGAAGGGGTTTGCGAGTTGACAGTATCTACTTCCGCACGAGACAAGCGGCATCTAAGCCAAGGGATTGGCCTTATATGATGTGATTAAAAACGTATATAATTTAAATTACGAGAATTTCTCTACAGGACGCTAATATAAAGTAAAAAACTTTTTTATTAGGAGGTTTATACTGTAAGAATAAATTAAAGTATAAACTAGAAACTAATTCTACTTATAACTATAGAGACGCAAAACTTTAGCTTATCTAAAAATAAACTAGTATTTTAAGGCAGGAATCCGGCTTTAATTTATATATAAAAATTAAGATCTAACGGCGGCTATACTATTTATTTTATAAAAACGCCCTTTTACTATTATATAAAGAGAGGTAAAGTGTAGCGTCGAGACACTAGTCTAAAAAAGGTATAGGCTAAAAAAAGTTGTTCCCCCGGATGCCCTTTTACTATAAATATATATTAGTTATATAGGAGTAACTAGTTACTATCTATTTTAAAAGGCTAATACTCCTAGTATTTAAAATAAGTAGTAATGTATAGTATTTTAGTAAGAGTATAATATAATTACTATTCGCCTTATTTATTTACGGTAGATAGTAGGTAGTAAATAGTAGATAGTAGGTAATAGCTTAATATATATAGTTAAATAGTATAGAATAAAATAAACTAATAAAATAGTCTTATACTTAAAGTAAAAGAAATTATAATTTAGAAAATCCCTATTACTTACTATTATAATTATAAATTTATACTATTTAGTATAGTCTATAAATTAAAAAAGTCTTAAAGTTTACTTACTATATTTTTATAAAATTAAAAAAATACTTTTTAATAGTATTTTAAATAAAAATAGTTTTTTTTCTTTAGTTAACTAATACTTACTTTAGTAGTAACTTTTAATAGTAATAGTATATATCTACTATAATACTTAGTATAGGCTTTTTACTATTTTAGTTTTAGCGCTAACTAGTGTTAGAATATACTAGTAATTATAGCTAGTAATATTTATTACTAAATATTCTTTATTACTTTATTATAGTAGTGTATGTTAAACTTTAGTAAAAATTAAATATACTTATTATTAGGATAACTATACTTTACTTATACGGAGTAATAGTTGTCTGTAATATTATAGTAAAATAGGAAATAGTATAAAATAATAAATAATAATAGTTATATTTTAATATATTAATATTTCTCTTTCTACTATTTATAAAATAGCTAGATAGGGGCTCTGCTTACTAGTGTAGATTATATAATTATATAATTATAGCTATATAGTCTATACGCTCTATATTACTAGCAAATCTATTTAGGTTAACTAATTTATATATACTAGTAACTCTTCTTTTTATAGTAATACCGTATAAATACTCTATTTTTTTATATCTCTTTTTTTATATAAATAAGTAGTTTTTCTTTCTATATAAGTATTCCTTTATTTTAATATATCCTTATATAACTAACTTATAGTCTGTTATTCGCGCGTTATATAATAATAAAAAGTAAAATAGTATAGTATACTACTACTTATTAATTAATATTATAGTAAACTAAAGTAAGGAGTTAATAACTTTATATATTACGTAAAAGTAAAGAGTAAGATTATAGTAAATAAAAGTAAGGAGTTATTATATAATAGTTAAAAAGGACTGCTCTAAAGCTGTACAGGATAATAGTATATAAAAAGAAACTTTTTTTTTAGTAAAAAATAAAATAGCTTCTGTACGGCTTATATTAAAAAATAGATATTTTTATTTATATATAACTAGAACTGTTATACTATTCTTATATATAATAACGTCTAATATATTATTAAAATATACTTTTATACGGTTAGTATCTATTAGAGATAGTAAAAAAAATATTAGAGTATTTAAGATATAGTAGATTATTATACTAATTAGATTTTTAATCTATACGGTACTAAAAGTATATATTAGTATATTACCTCTAAAGCTAATAGTAGTTTCCTTTAGGGTCTAATTAATCTTTATACTAAGATTTTTATAAATATACGCTTTAAGCTAGCTTTTACTAACTATTAAAAATTTAGCTATATTTATATTTTAAAATTTACTTTAGTACTGCGTACGGTACTTTTCTTTAAGAGTAAATTACTTAACTATCTCCCCTTTATTTATAGAGAATATATCTTCTACTATTATATAATAGAGAAATAAGGTAGTAGTAAGGTATTAAACTATATTTTCCCTTTTTTAAAAACTAAAATTAAATATAGTTTTATTTTTTAATTCCTTTATATTATTATATAAGGATTTTTTAAAGTCTTAAATATAGAGGGTAATATTATCTTAAAAAAGTATTTTCTTATAGAAGCTTTTATATATTATAATATACTAGTTATATACTTAGGCTTTACCTTATATAGAATAGTTTAATAACTAGTATTTTTTTTTATAGTAGATAAAATATTTTTTTTTATTATTAGGATTATACTTTTAGATCTTTAAAAGGGTTATTATATATAAGAGCAGAATTATTAGTACTAAAGGGGTTTATTTTTATTATTAGTATATCTCTAATTTATATAAAAGGTTTTATATAATACCTATAACTAAATATAGTATATATATTAGTAATTTATATTAATTTATAGTACGGACTTTAAATTACTTAGTAGTCCTTTATACGTAGGCTTTATTAAAAATATAACCTATTTAAGCTTTAATTAATTTTTATATACTTATATAATTATTATATAGAGTAATACTTCTCTTTTAAACTAAAGGTTTAAAGCTCTTTATACTAAAATTAATTTATTAATTATTACTTTTAAGGCTTTATATAGAGTTTTATTAAGGTTTTTTTACTTAGATTATATAAAGGTAATAGTAGTTTAGTTAGTCTAATACTAGTTATAGTTAATATACGTATTAAAATAGTAGTTTAATTTATTATATAACTATTTTTATAAATGTCCTAGGCTAATATTATATAAGTAAAACTAGCCTATATAATTCTTTTTTTTTTATATAATAAAGTTGCTATTAGTAACTACCTAATTAAGAAAAAAAGTGCTATATATACTATATAATTTAATAACCGGCTTTTAAAGGTACTATACTAAGTTTAATTAGAAAAGGTATCGCGCTAAAATAGGCACGTAATAATTACTTAATAGTATTTAATAGATTTATAGCTTAGTATAGTTTATTACTCTATAAAGTAACTTATACTAGTATATTTACTATTATAAACTAATACTAAGCAGGCATTTATAAAGAAAAAGAAAAAAAATAGTATATTTATAGTATAAATTGCGCTGCCTAAAGTATTATTTTACTAACTATAGTATAGTACTACTATAACTATATATTTAAAAGGCGCGCTTCTAATACTATAAATAGACTTAAAAGTATATATATAGACTTATACTAGGCGCTGTAAAAGATACCGTAAAGTATATAATATTTATAAAATATAATATAGGCTTACGCTAAATACTATAAAAAGTACTATAAAGAGTACTATAAAGTATATAATATCTATAAAGCTACTAAACTAATATTATAATTAAACTATCGTAACCTATACTAGGCGTAGTAATTATTAATAACGCTTAGTACTATATATAGTACTATAGTACTATAAGTATATAACTAATAAATAAAAATAATTACCGTATAATAGGTAAGGTCCTTAAAGGCTTAGGGCTATAAATAAAATAGCTATTATATTATAATCTACCTATATTATAGAAGGAGAAGCTAATTAGCTTATTACTTATAAATATATACTAGTTACTAAAGATATATAGTAAGTTACTTTATAGGGGTAATAATAATAACTAATAAGTATAAATAAGTTAAAAAAGAACTAGTAGTATAATAAAAGCGTTATTTTAGATATATAAAAATACTTACTAAATATAAAGGTAAATATAGAGAACTATCTAAGCTTTATTAAAAAAATAATAAAGTATACTAGTACGGGTATAGAATAGGTAAAGGATATAAAAAGCCTTAAAGCTTTTTTAGGCTAAATACTTTTAACGTAACGATAATAGCTAGTAGGTTTAAAATAATAAAAATAAATAGCTTAGTATATAACTAAATAATATAAAATATTTTATATTAATTATTTTATTATAATTTTAAAACCTTTAGGTCTCTGTTGAGACCGGTTATATAATTCTTTAAAATATTTAAAAAAATAACAGCGTATTATAACTCTTAAATATTAATTCTTTAGTAAAGCTTAATAAAGATATAAGCCTTATTAGCTAAAGTATTATATAAACGGCTAGTATAGTTATTTATTTTCTTCTATATTTTTTAGAATATAATTATTTTTTATAAATTAAGTTTCTTTAGTAGTATATTTTATATAAGTAAAAGTTAGAATATTAGATCTTAGTAAGTAGTATATAAAAGTTAAAAATTAGTAGATAACTAGTTATTAATATTCTATAACTAGTTCTTAGGGAAAATAGTAATATTTTAAAATTATATAATAATAGATATATTAAGTATTATAGTCCGCTATTATATATATCTAGAGGCGGTGCTAGAGTATATAAACTATATAAAGTCTAAAATTATCTAAATTTATATAGTTTATATCTATACTTATATAATATAGATTTAAAATTTTTTAGATAATACTAGTATAGCAGGATTAATTACTTATATAATATATATTATAATAGTTAGCTTTCTTGCTATATAGGAGGTGTAGCTAGAGTATATAAAATATTTAGTTATTAGCTAAAAATTTAGAGGTTTAAGCTTAATAGCTTTTATATAGGTTATTTTATAATAATAATTAGATTTTTTATTAAACTTCTTAATTTTACGTAGAGGTTTTTAACTTCCTAATATTCTTTTATAATCTAAAGAAGAGTTTATATAGAATTTTATAGTATTCTTTTTTATTTATCTACTAAAGGTTATACGCCCTTATTTTATAAAATTTCTAGTAGTTCTCTTTAAAATACTTATTTTAGTAATATAAAGTAGTTATAGTTTTATTTAGTAAATAAATTATAGTATAAAGTAATTAGGTTTTAACTATCCTTTTACTCTATATAAAATTTTATAATAACGCAGCTAACGTACGTATTAAGTTATTTAGTAGATAGGTTATTTAAAATATTTAGATTTTTTATTTAGTATTATAACTTAGTCTAGACTTTAAGTACTTGTATAGAGATATTATATTTTTAGATATATTTTTTTTATAATAAATCTAGATCTATTTCTGTTATATATTTTTTACTTTTTCTTATAGAGGAAGCTTTTTTTAGTACTATTATATTATCTAGTTTATATAATTAATTATATAGTTTTAGCTTACAGTACTAGCGCGTTTATATAAAATAGTTTAGTTTTAAAAAAGATTATCCTTATCTTTTATACGGATAAGATTTTAATAAAATATATAATTTAATATACTCTCCTCTATTTATAAATATAAAGAAGAGTTATATAATATATAAAAGTATTTTTACGCAGTATAGATTTAATAATACTTTAATTTTTTTTATACGCTTTTACTAATTTGTGGTAGATAAAGAAATCTAATTAATTATTAGTAATAGAGTAGTTAAATAAATTAATTAACTAACTACTAATTAGGCTGGCGAACGGGTCTCCACATCGGGATCTTAAAAACTAAAATATCTCTTTAACTAAAAGAGTTATAAAGAAACTTTCTATTAGTAAAATACAGATCTAACTTAGCTCTATATTTTATTAATAGAAAGTTTTTTTATAACTCTTTTAGTTAAAGAGATATCTTAGATCAGAGTAAAATGTAGAGACCTATTTCTTAGCAAGACGGGTTGCTTAATAACTTTTTATTTATTAGAGTTATAAAAAAACTTTCTATTAGTAAAATATAGAGCTCAGTTAGATCTATATTTTACTAATAGAAAGTTTCTTTATAACTCTTTTAGTTAAAGAGATATTTTAGTTTTTAAGATCCCGATGTGGAGACCCGTTCGCCACACTACTACTAATTAGTATTAGAATAACTATACTTTACTTATATAAAGTAATAGCCGTCTGTAATATTATAGTAAAATAAAAAATAGTATAAAATAATAAATAATAATAGTTATATTTTAATATATTAATATTTCTCTTTCTGTTATCTATGTAATAGCTAGATAGAGGCTCTACTTACTAGTGCAGATTATATAATTATATAATTATAACTATATAGTCTATACGCTCTATATTGCCAGCAAATCTATATAGGTTAACTACTCTATATACACTTATAGCTTACTCTACTTTACTAGTTTTACTTATCTTTATTATTTAGTATATCTATTTTTTAGTTTTTAACTTTTTTTTCATTCTATATTTATTGTTATATTTATTATAAACTTAGTTTTACGTATTATTTTATATATTTTATTTAAAATATTTTACTTAGTTATATAGTACTATATCTAGTAAATATAAAAGTAGTAATTATAAAGATATATATATACTCCTCCTTTTTTAAAATCTTTTTTAGTCGCCCCGAGCTACTATAGCTACACTATTTATTTAATTAATATATAAATATAGAAGTAGTAATAGAAAAGAATAAAATAATTTTTTTTTAAAAACTATAGAGATAGTAATAAAGAAAAATAAAACAGCTTTTATAAAAATTATAAAGGCGGAGGAAGAAGTAAATAGAGTAATTATAGAGGACGAAGAGGTAGTAGTAGTTTTAAAATAATAAAAATAAAAGTAGAAGTTATAGTAAAGGTAAAAAAAAAAAAAGTATAGTAGCTAATAAGCTATCTAAATCTTTTTATAAAATAGAGTTTTACGTAGTAAATTTATAGTTATATAATTTTTCGATATATTAAGTATAAAGGTATATATATACTCCTCCTTTTTTAAAAACCCTTTTAGTTGCCCTAAGCCACTACAGCTACACTATTTATTTAATTAGTATATAAATATATAGTTATATAATATACTAACTATATTTATTATAATTCTTAAGACTATAATTCTAAAATCGTAAAAGTTAAAAACGTATTATATTTAGTAATAAAAAAAATACTTAATCTTAGTAGCCTAAAGCTAACTAAAAGCTTTTTTAGCTATTTAGAATATAGTAGTAAGAGTACTAAAATAAAACTTATAGTAAACTACGTAAAGTTATTATTATTATTAAATATAATTTTATATTAGTATAATATCTAGATTAGCCTAAAGGCTACTAGTAAAAAGTATTTTTAGCTTATACAGCTACTACTCTAATTAGTAAAATTAATACTATACTAAAGTAATCTTAAAACTAACTTCTAGTCTATTCTTATTTTTAAAACTAAGTTTATACGTAATAAAATAATTATTAAGGCCTAGTATTATTCTAAAGATAAAAATAAATTAGTAGATAAATATTTATATACTAATTAAACAAATAGTATAGCTGTAGTGGCTTAGGGCGACTAAAAGGGGTTTTAAAAAAGGAGGAGTATATATATGCCTTTATACTTAATGTGTTAAAAAAGACTAGTAGCTAAAACTATTATATATAAGGTCTACCTTTTATATATAAAGACTTTAAGTATTAGTAAGTTAATTAACTATCTAAACTCTATAAATCTTAGCTAGTCCTTTAAAAATAAATAGGAGTTAATATAAGTTTTAAATATTTTTCTAAACTACTATACTAAATCCCTAAATAATTTTACTATAATTAAATTAATAAAGAGCTTTTCTCTAAACTAGAACGTAATAAGAGAAGATCTTAGTTTTAGTTTAAAAGTTATTTAAAATTTCTTTTTAAGCGTGCGTATTACGACTTATTATATTTTAATTAATATTAATATTAGCTATAAAGCTTTCCACTACGCTAGTCCTATATAGATATTTATAAATAGTTATAGTATTTATAATACTATTATATTAAAAAAAATTTTATAAATTAGTTTATATTTAAACTACGTATCTACCTAAAAAGTGTAATAAAACTAAAAAATAATTCCTTAAGTTAAGACTATTTTTAGGCTTACTAGAAAGAATAATAAATACTATATAGCTTACCTATCTTACGTTAAATAATATAGGGCAGATACTAAAAATATTAAGTTTTAGCTTAATAGTAAAGTCAGCTCCTCTAGTATACCTAAGACAGAAACTAAAAGAGGCGTAAAAAAAAAAGTAAAAATAAGACTTAAATAAAAAGGTTAGTAGCTTCTAGCTTTAGAAAGTGTATTAGTATATTTAACTCTCCTAGAATAAGTATATTATTTTTTCTATCTATTTCTTAATATAACTAACTATAATATAGTATATAATTAAGTTTTATAATATTTTAAACTCCTATTAATTAACTATAGTAATTGTAAGAATTTAATATATTTTTTAGTAGAAGTCTATATTATTTTTTTAAATTAGCTCTTTAAATTAAAGCTTAATAGTATTTAAATATAATAAATAATTTACTATGCTATTTAAAAGCCGTAAGAGAATATAGTCTTAATTATTAAAAAGAGTATATAGACTATTAGTCTTAATAAAAACTTTAATTTACCTTTAGTACGTTTCTGCTCTTATATTAAAATATAATATACTAATATTATTTAGTATTTTTTTAAGTTTTAGAATTATATTAAAACTTATTAAAATTTCTAATTATAGTTTTATTGGCTAAAAGGTTATTTATAAGAGTAATAAAACTACTAATCTACGCTTTAGTAGTTAAAATATAATTAATATTAAATTTAATACTAGTGCCTTACTTACTAAATAGTTATATCTAATAATTTTACTTTTTTAAATATATAACTTTTTTGACCAGTAAAGTCTAAAAGCCGTAATAAATAAGTTTTATTAAGTTTTAAAGAAAATCGGCGTCTACACTACTCTACTAATTTTAGATTAATACTTTTAATTTTAATACTTAAATAACTCTATAATTAGTTTAATTTTATAATATACTACTAGAGCTTTAGATCTCCTTTTTATTATTTTATTTAAGGCTAATATACTATTATATAAGCGTATTAAGATGCTTACTAATAAAAATTATAGTATTTATACTATTTACTTTATAAATTTTAAATTAACTAAAGATCGCGATCGTAACTAATATATAGCTAATATTATTTTAAAATTTAACTTTAAGCTTAGCAGTATTAATTAAATTATAAAAACTAAAAACCTTAGTATTATTAACTAAAATAAAATAATAGTTATTAGTATTAACGTTATATATCTTTTACTTAGTTTTTTTTAACGCGCCTTTTATCTCTATAATAGTAACTTCTATTAATAAATTTTTAAGTTAATAGTCTATAACCTTACGTATATAATACGTAAATTAAAAAAATATAAATAATTTTATAAAAATATTAAAGTCTTATCTTAACGTTTAAAAGATTAAAAGTAAATATTATATTAGTACTAGTTACTTAAAGAATCTATATAGAAATCTTTACTATAGAGGTATATAGGAGTGCGTAAGTAAAAGAAAAATTTAAATAAATTAAGTACTAATAGGCCTAGTATAAAAGAATACTAAAAAGATACTAAACTATATAAGTATTATAAATAGAATATATATCTATATACCTAAAAATCTAATATTTATAAGTATTAGTACTAAGGAAGTAAAAAGATTTAATTAATATAACTAAGGGAAAAGAATTTATATTAGGTCTAACTAAGTTAAACTAAGTATAGGGTTTAATAGGGATCTGTATTAAATAAGTATTAAAAGAATAGTTTCTATCTCTAAATATAATCTAAATTAAATAATATTTAGTAAATATTATTAAAGTTTTAAGTTTATAGTGCTTTATTATACTACATCTCTTTTTTTATTTATAGATAGTTCCTTATCTATATTATATTAGTCCTTTTTTATAAGTAGAGGGTACAAGTTATTTATTAAAAAATTATAAAACTTATAATTTATTAATAATTAGTTTATTATAGTAAAGGTAGAAGTAAGTTAGTATATAATTAACTACTAACTTTTTTACTTTATTTATAGTAATAACGTAAGTAATAATACTAAATAAAAGTAATACAGTAGTAGAGCTGTTTTAAAAACTTTTTATAAAATATAAAAAACCCTTTTTAGGCGCTTTTAGTTCTTTTTTTATTTATTTTTTTTATTTTTATTATAGGTATTCTTAACTATTTAGGTTAAAATTTTACTAATTTAGCTATTATAGAATTTTAAACTTAAGTTTATCTATAATACCTATTTAATTATCTTTTAGTATTCTTTTTACTATTTACTATATAATCTATCTGTACTATATACGGACGTTTAGTTAAAAAAAAAAACCCTAAATTATAATTTTTTAAAATTTTTTTTTTAAGAAATGTACTTACTATACTATATAAAATAAAAAGTATAATTTTATAAATTATAGTAATTTTTAGAGAGATTTTAAATATTAATTTAATGTAAGGTCCCTAAATATATTAAAAATAAATTTAATATATTTCTATCGACCCTCTACGCGTTTAAGTTAGTTAATAGTAAAAAAAATATAAACTAATTACGGCCTACTCTAAATATAGTTATAAAAAATTTAGACCTTTTAGTATAAATAATATAAATAAGTAAAACTAGAATAAATTTAGCTAAAATTTAGCTAGTTTTATATATAGTTTTAGGCGGACTATATTAAAGACTATTATAGGTAAAGTAAATAGTTAATAATTTAGCTACTTAAGTTAAATAGTTTAGTATAGGTCTATTTAGTAGTTAGCGTAGAAAAAAAAATAATTAGTTACTAAAACTATTTTATTACCGTTCTTTAAATTAAATAAGTAAAAAGTAGAGTTTAGTATTTTAAGGGAGTTTCTTTTTATATAATAAAAAATAAAATTAATTTTTTTTATTTAGTTTTTACTTCTATTTTAATCTATTTTTCTATTTTTCAATCTAAGTATTTAGAGCTATTAGTAGGCCTAGCTTATTAAAATACTTTTTATAAAACGCTTTTAGTTTATAAGATACTTTAATAAAATTAAAAGCAGAGTATTATATAGGGTTAGAATTATATTTAACTTAGCTTACGCAATATTCTAATATTTTTTTTAAAAAATTTACTAGCTAAGATTTTTTTAACCTTCTATTTTTTAATTTTATTAATAGAGATACTAGACGGCTTTAGAGTCTTTTATCTAAGTAATAGATTTTAGAAATCTTTATAAAGTAGCTTAAAAGTAAATACGTTATATATTTATAATTTTAATAGTAACTCTAGTTAATAAAAATATTTTACCTTTTTTAGGACCTTAAAAGGTCCCTCCTACTTATTAGATAATTTTTAACTTAGTTAGTTAATTTTTAGATTATAAGTTTTTAAATATACTATATTACTAATATTTTAGTTAACAAGGTAATAGTATTAATTTATAATAAATTATATTTAGTTTTACGTTTATTTTATATTTTCTTTAGCTAGTTACTAAATAGTATATATACGCTAAGTAAGTAGCTTTATATTTTATAAATTTATCTTATTTTTTAGCGTATTAAAAGTAAAAATATTTTAGTTTTAGCTCTATTATAGTTTAGAGCTATAGAGGATCTAGTATAAAAATATTTTAATAATAAAATAAGATATAATAATCTAAGCTCTATTAATTAGAGGTAAAAGAGAGCTCTAGTTATTTTAGTAATAAAATATAAATAGATATAATTACTAATTAATATATTTATTTATAATTTTTATCTAGCTATTAGTTTCCTTATAGTACGTAGTTAAGAGCTTAATCTTAATATTTAGTATCTAATAAAATTTAGACTAAAAGCTAAATATAAACTAAAAATTATAGTTTAAAAAAATAGTTTTTAGTATATATTTAAAACGGTATACCTATTAAATAAATAAGTTTACTATTTTTTTAGCGTTAATTATTTTATAATAGAGGATAGATATAATTTATTTAGAGAGGTAATTAATAATTACTATTATTTAATTATACTTAGACTTATTTTTAAAAAAATTTTTAAAGTTAATATATAGGTACTATATTAGTTAATTAGGAATAGGGAGCAGGTTAAGTATATTTATTAGTTAGAGTTATCTTAAATATATATAATAATAGGTAATATAGTTTTATACGTATTTTTTTAAATAGCTTTTATACTCTTTTAGTAGTCCTTATAAAATAAAAGCTAGTAGGTTTTAGTATAGCCTAAATATATAATAAATTTTTAATTATAAATTTTATAAATAAAGCGCGTAATTAGAGCTAATTTAGAATTAATATAAAAATATTCTTTATATAATAGAAGTGTATCTTTTACTTAGTAGTTATTTAGTAAAACTTTTTTTTTTATTTAAATCTATTCCGGTTCTTTTAAAGTAGGGCTTTAATAAAAATAAAAAAATTAAAATTTATAATATTTTAAATACTCTCTATTAATAAAACTTTAGTATAGCTAGTAGTATTATTAATATACTACTAAGTTAATTCGGCGTTAATTCGGGGGTTAAGCTAATATAGTTTAAAAAAGATATAAAAGTAGTTATCTTTTTACGTATTTTTAAAGTTAATAAGATCTTATTTTTTATAATTAAGGATATTAGCTTAAGTATTACTTTTTCTTAGTATATACTAAATTTAGAAGTTAAAGAAAGCTAGAATTTTAGTTTAGTAGGTCTATTAAGTATTAAAAAACTTAGTTGTTATAAAGTATTTTAAAGAGTAATAATTTAATAGAACTTAAATTAGGTTTTAAATAAATATAAGCTTTATATACTATTTATTAAAAACAGTAATAATAGTAAAAAGTTTTTTATTATAAATTATTTAGTTTAGCTTAGATCTAATTAGGATATAACTATAAAATATAATAGAGTAGATTTTCTTATTTAAGTATCACTATAATAGTATACCTAAAATTATATTATTAAATATATCTATTTTTACTAAAGTAGGTAGCTTAGAGTTAAAATAATATAAAATAAAAATTAATAGTAAAGTTTATTTAATTTACGCGAATACGGCGTTATATTTTAAATTTTATATAAATAAAATTTAAGGGCTTTATAAAGCGCTTAAGGGATATATAATACTAAAAAAGTTTTTAATAAATTAGTAATAAAATCTAGTAAAGCCTAAAAAGGACTTTATACTAGTAATAGTTATAGGGGCTTTCTAATTATAAAATATTTTTATTTTATTTAAATTAACTTCTACACTAGAATCTATTAATATATACCCTAAATATTAGGTATAGTTTATATAGAATTTTTTTTTTAATATTTATTTAAAGTCTAGTATTACAAAGTTATTAAAGTACTTTTTTTACTTATTTAATATACCTCTTATAGGTTTTAGAGTATATTAGGATATTGTCTAAATATATAATATAAAAGTTATCTAAATAGTTAAAAAAATATTATTTATATATCGCTAATAAGTTACTGGACCGTTATATAGACTAAAAAGTAGAATTTTATATTTATAAGCTTTATATCTAGTCTTAAAGGTAGTATATTTTTGAAAAGTAGAATCTATATAAATTTTATTAAATACTACTTAAATATTAAGTTTAGTAAAGATTTTAGCCTTAAATAGATAGGCTAAAAGCTTATTAATATATAAAATTAGATAGGTATTTTTTTTAGTTAGGGTATTAAGCTTATAGTAATTAACGTAGATATATAAGTTATTATTTAGTGTTTAAATATATAGTATTAAAAATATAAAAAGACTCTAACTATATTTAATATAACTCTTTTTTAAGTATTTAAGAATATAAGTCTTAATAGACTTAAATTTTTTAATACTAGCCTTATATAGAGGGCTATAGCTATTTAAAAGAGGTTTAGTAAAAATAATTTTATAATTATAAAATTAATATTTAGGTAACTAATTAGTTATAGTTTTACTAAAAATATCCTAAAATTAGTTATATTTACTAAAAAAATATTTATTAAAAAGTCTTTTATTTTTAGAGTTATATTAGAGCTCTAAACTTTAAAAATAAGTAAAAATTTATTTAATCTTATAAAGGGACGTAGTAAAAAATTTATTAGTAAAATACTTTATATTAAAGTAAAAAGCGTTAGTCGAAATAAGAGTAATAGTTAAAAAATAATTAAATTTTATTAGCTTTTATAGAGTTAGCTTTAGAAATAAAAAGAGGGTTACTATAATTTATTTAAAAATAATAGTATAAGGAAGATAGAAAAGCTTTTATATATAATAAAAAGCGGAACTTTATTATTTTTAATAGTTATTTTATTCTTATACGGCGTTATAACGGCGGATATTTTATTTTACCTTTTAGTTAAAAATAGATTATTTTAACTATATTAAGATAGTCTTAGAAGAGTTATATATTTAAAAGTATTTTAAAGACTATATAATTTTATTTTATATTATATTAAGTTATAGTTAGAAACGCTTTATTTATTTTAAACTAATAATATAGTTCTAAGTTCTAAGGTTTATAATAATAAAGGGGTAGTTTTAGATAGTTCTACTATTAATCTTTATATATAAGTAAATATAAAAATTAATAAAAATATAAAGTTAGTTAAAAAATTCTTTTATTAGAATTTAGTAGGAAAGTTTTAAAATTAGTTTTTAAAGTAAGTATAAAAGAGAGTATATAATAAAAAAATTTAAAAAAAAAACTTTTAAGCGCTAGTATTAATAAGTGCGTAAAATTAAATTCTATACCCCTTAAAGTAAAATATAAAAGAGTTTTAAAAATAAAATTTTTTTAGTAAGTATAATAAATTAATATTTAATAAGTTATACTTACTTATACTTAAGATAAAGCGTTTTTTTAGGTATTAGAATTTTTTAAATATGTTTTTTTATTAGTATTAATAAACTTTTTATTATAGACTTTTTTAACTCTAATCTCTTTTACTTATAGATTAGAATAATTATAAGTAAAATATCTACCTTATTTATAGTTATAATTGGTATTTATAGCCACTTATTTTAGAAGTATTAATATTTAATTTAGTTAGTTCTAGGACTAAGTTAAAAAAGTTTCCTTTAAAAGGATATAGAGTATTTTAAAATAAGTAAGTATTTTTATATTAGTAATTCTACTATTTATAATATTTTACTATTTTAATATAAATAGTTTAGTTTAAATATAAGTATTACTTAGTATTAAGTTAGACTAGCTATAAAAAGAAGCGTTTTATTATTTAAAATTAAAGACTATAAGGTAGGCTACTATTTTATTAAATAAGTTATTTTATAAAAATTTAAACCCTATATTCGGAGCCCTTAAGGATAAAGTAATTTTTTTTTATAAAAAAAAAGTCTATTTATTTTAATATACTCTTCCTCAGATAGCTACACTAATAAATTATACTTTAAAGGTAAAAAAGATCTTAAATTTTCTTATTTTTAGGCGTTAAAACTAGATTTTATACTTAGCCTCTTTAGTTCTAAATATAAAAAATATTTAAAATAAAATAATTATTTCTTCTATATTTTTAAACTAAAGTCTTAATAAAGTAATTAAGTATTAGAGTTTTAAATATTTATAAACTATACTAAATATATATTTTTAAACTAATATTTTATAATAGTATTTGCTCTAGTAATAGTCTATATTAATTTTAAAATAATTTTAAATAAAGGCCTACTATTATTAAAAAGTAAAATTAGTTTTATTACTAAGTAGCTTAATTATAGAAGTCTTTTTAAATAGTTTAATATATAGAGGTTTTAAGTAAGATAATAAGTATCTATTATTTTAGATAGTAAGTATATTATTTCTAATTAAATATAGTTTAGTTAATAATACTAGTTAATTAGATAAGGCGGATCTTTAGAATAAAAAATTTAGTTATATTTATACTAGTTTTAACTACGCTTATAATATTTTAACTAATTTTTTTTTTGACTAAGTCCGGATAATTATTTTACTTATTAATAAATAACTTAAACTCCTTTTACTAAGAATCTAGTATAGTTTTTAATACTAGTAAATTAATTTTTTATTAAGTTTATATCTATTTAGACTACCGCGTTTAATAAAAACCTAAAAAATTAATAAATATTAACGTTTAATTTTAAGTTTATAGGTTTTTAGTAGTTATAATTTTTTTTATTTTAGTATACTCTAACGCGACTTTTTTAAAGTTAATCTAATATAATAAAGAATTAAGAGTTCTAAACCTAAAGGTTTTAGTTAATAAAAAGTTTTTAAAATTTTATCTTTAGTCTAGAAGTACGCTAATATATAGTTAAGTAATTCTAGTAGTTATTTTATTCTATAGTAATATTTTTAAATACTATTACTAGCTAGAGTAACCTTTTTAGTATAATATATTAGCGCTAGTTACTTAAAGAATTTATATAAAAATTTTTACTATAGAGGTATATAGGAGTACGTAAGTAAAAAAAAGAATTTAAATAAATTAAGCGCTAATAGGCCTAATATAAAAGGATACTAAAAAGGTACTAAACTATATAGGTACTATAAATAAAATATATATCTATATATTTAGAGGTTTAATATTTATAAGTATTAGTACTAAGAAAGCGAAAAAATTTAATTAGTATAACTAAAAGAAAAGGATCTATATTAGGTCTAACTATGTTAAATTAAATATAGGGTCTAATAGGGATCTGTATTAAATAGATATTAGAAGGATAGCTCCTATTTTTAAATATAATCTAAATTAGATAATATTTAGTAGATGCTGTTAAAGTCTTAAGTTTGTGGCGCTTTATTATAAATATACTACTCTTTTTAAAAATATTTTTATTTACTATAATAGAGTCTTTAAAAGGTAGTATAATATAGTCCTTTTATAAAAACTTCCCTAACTCTACCGCGTATATAAATAAGTATACTTAATAGCTAATACTAAAAAGACCTTTTATACTTTACTATTATAATCTATAATAAGTAATATAAAATAAAATTTTACGCTATTACTAAGTAAGATTATAATAGATTTAGTAATATTAAATCTAGTACTATTATTAACTATAAAGTAATTAAAGCGCAGAACTAGAAATTCTTTTTATAAATATATACTATAGTTTAGGGAACTATATACCTATATTACTATTATATTATATATAATAAGGTTTTCTAGTAGATATAAATAAAGATAATTTTATCCTTATTTTAGAATATTACTAATATTATTAAAAATCTTATATATATAATATATACTACTTATTAAGTTACGTGACTAAGGTTATTAGTTTATACTTACTAGTATACTACGCTAATCTTACGTATAAGCGTATATAATACTACTTAATAAGTTTATTTAATATACTATTACTAAGTATAGCTCTGTTTATAACTAAAACGTTAGTAGCTAAAAGAGTTAGATAGTCTAGTGCTAATAATATATTAATCTACCTAAAGCTAAAGGATATAATATTCTATATCTAAAGTGAGATATTATAAATATTAAACTATAATAAAATTATAAAAAAAAGTTAGTAAAAAGCGAAATATAGAGCACTAGAAAAACTATAAAATAGTAAATAGTAAAAATAGATTATATTAGATAAAAGTTTTAGATATATAAAACAGAGATTATTCTATAATATATTTTTACTATCTAGAAACTATATACAGCTAAATATATCTATTTACTAATCTATATATTATTCTATTTTATATTACGCTTTTTATAAAGCGTTAATCTAGTTCTATACTTATAATTACTAATATATAACTTTGTATCCGAGTTTACCGTCCTTGCTATCTTAAACGCAATCCTAATAAAGTCTTTACTAAGAATATTATAAAATATACTAGAGCGGAAGTTACCGCACTTATCTAAAATCCTATTACTAATATTCTAGGTATAGATCTTGTCCTTATAGTAGCCTATAAGGGTGTTAATAGGTAAGTATAACCTTAGCTATAAATAAGCTTACTATTATTAGTTATAAATTTAACGAGAGCGTTAGTGTTACTAAAGTTAAAAATACTTTTTAAAGATTTAATAGTATTCTACTTTTTACTAGTAGGAGTTAGTATTGCGAGTTTTAGAGGTAATATATATAGATTACCTATTCTTAGGGGTAAGCTAACTAAAGTTCGCCTTAATAATAGCAGCGTTAAAACCTACGTTTAGGCGTCCCTAATTAGAGTAGATACTAAAGTACTTTTTACTCTTAGCGACTATAGTATCGTGTTAATAAAGCCTAATGTAATAGTCGTTTTAGGTAGATTTTTTTTTTTAGTCCTGATAAAGGTATATATATACTCCTTCTTTTTTAAAACCTCTTTTAGTTATCCTGTGCCACTACAGCTACACTATTTATGTAATTAATATATAAATATATTTAGTCCCGAAAATTAAAGAAATTCTAATATTAATAATATAGTAGGGAAGTGTAGCTCTAGTACTTTACTATATAATTAGAGATTTAACTAAGCTAAAGTTATTTTATTCTTTAATCTATATTAAGGAACTATCTTTATTCCGTAATTAAGTAAGCCTATTTCTATAAAACGTTACTATTTTAAGTTACCTTTTTTAACCTCCTAACCTTCGCCTCTTTATCTCTCGTTTATTTAAAATAATTATTTTTTATAAACTTTAAATCGGTTATTCTAATACTAATCTAAAGTATTATAGTAGTTTTAGTAGTTCTTTTTAACTTTAGTAAATTCTATTAGACACTCTACCTTAATTCTATTATAATAATTTAAAAATATAAAGGTATACACGTACTCCTCCTATTTTAGAACTCCTTTTAGTTACCCTAAGCTACTATAGCTACACTATTTATTCGATTAATATATAATTATAATAATTTAAAAGTAGTATCTTATAGCGCACAAAAGATCTATTTCGTATTTTTAAATTAAAGGGGTAATAAGTTTATAGTATACCTAACTAGTTATCTAAATAGATTTTCTCTACTCTTACTATTAGTAGCCGAATTTTATTATTTTTATTTTTATATTTTATAAATATATAGTCTTTAATATATACTTCTATACTATTATTTATACTTATTATAAAGGTATATATATACTCTTCCTTTTTTAAAACCCCTTTTGGTTGCCCCGAGCCACTATAGCTACACTATTTATTCGATTAATATATAAATATATATATACTTATAAATATAAGCGTAATATTAAATCTAGATAGCGGTAGTTATAAATAATAAATATAATTAGTTTTTAACTATTTTTATTATTTTTTAAAGAGCTTGCGCGTAAGTTTAGTTTAAAAATTAGTAAAAAAAAGCACTACTAGAATGCGCTAGCGGTAGAAAAAAAAATTTAAAATATTTTTAAATTTAAAAATTTTATTAAAATAGAGTTCTAGAATTACGTAGTAAAATCTTATTTTTTAAAAAAAAAAAATATTAAGCTTATTAGTCCTTTAATGGGTAGTTTATAAATATTTTTATTACTAAGTTTAGTAACTAGAAATATAGTAAAAGTATTTTTTAAAAAATATATTAAAAGTATTTTAGAGACAGTTTTAAAAAATTTTAGGCTTACTTTAATTAGATATTTAAAAAAAAATTTTTTTTTTTTAATAATTTTATTCTCTATAAGGAGACTACCTAAGAGATTAATAAGTATATAAGGATAATTTAGATTTAAAGCCTTTTTAAAAACGGATGGCTTTTATTATAACTTATTATTTTAGCGCTTCTTAAACTTACTATTAGCTTTTTTATTATTTTCTACTTTAGTAGGGCTTCTTACGTAAATATTACTAAACGTATTTTTCTTTAAAGTCTAATTAGTAACTTATTTTTTAGTATAGCTATAAAGTAAATTATTATAAAATAAAATTAACTTTTTAGCTTCTCTATTTACCTTATTCTTATTTATAAGTTTAGTAGGTCTACTAGAAATATTATAAATATATTTACTAAGTAACTAAATATTTTTATATATATTTCTATTATTACTCTATATCTCGTTTACTATCTCGTTATATAGTAAAGAGTAAATATATACTTAATTTCTAAAGGACTATATAGACTTATTATTAGCTATTTTATTATTATTTATAGTTTAAATATTATTATTTTTATATCTATTCCTAGTGTCGCCCGGTTTAGTCTAATTATAAATATTACTAGTAGGTCTAGGACTAGAGTTCTTAGTACTATTAATAGCGCTACCTAAATAATTATAAGTATTAGGCCTACTTTTTTTTCAATAGCGTTATAAACTCTATTATTTATAATATATTTATTACTATTATAGCTATTTTAGATTACCCGTTTATCTAGAGTATTATAAGTAAACTAGTTATATAGAAACTAAAAATAGCTAAAATTACTTATATTAATTTTTATTTAGTCTACTACCTACGTTAATAAAGTTATTATAAAAGTTTTTATTATATACTTACTCGGTTATTATAGATAAAGAATTTAGTTTTATAGTTTTCTAGACTAGTTTACTATTTATTTTAGTAAGTATCTCTATAGTAAATATAAACTTTATTATATAAAGAGAGGTAAAGTGTAGCGTCGAGACACTAGTCTAAAAAAGGTATAAGCTAAAAAAAGTTATTTCTCTAGATATAGTTAAAAAATAAGCGTATATAAAGATTAGTAAAAAATATTTATATTTTAGTTAGTATAGAATTTAAACTTATAGTTTTAGTATATAGCTTAACGCGTAACTTAGCGCGTAGCTTAGCGTATTAAAGTTTAGTATACTAGTAGTGTTAGGCTACTATTACTTCTACTTCTTTTTTTTTTTTAGGCTAAACTACTATAGTACTATTACACTATAATACGCTTACTCTACTATATTATTATTATTATTAAAGTTAAAATTAAAGTTAAAGTTATATAAAAATTTAGTATATTAATATAGATACTAGTGTAGCGTTTGTTCTTAGTAGTATAGCTTATAGGGTATAGTTAGCTAACGTTTATAAGTATACTAATAGTAACTTTATACATCGCGATTAACCTTAAAGATAAAACTATAATAATTAAGTCTTATATACCTATTTATAAAAGTATACCTAAGAATAACCTATATATATAAGTAGTAAAGATAGCTATAAAGTATCTTTTAACTATATAAGTATATACTAATAAAGTTACTAAAGTTAATACTATAGGAGCCCTTAACGTACTAAAAAAAGAATACTATAATACTACCCACCGCCTACTTACTAGAGCTAAAAAAGATAAGTATAAAATAGTAATAATAATAAAGAAAAGCGTTATACTATACCTACTAGTATAATATATCTAAATATAGTATATTAGAAACTATATACTAACTATACTATAAAGTACTAAGCTGCGACAGCTTATATTAAAATTATTTAAAAAAAATAGTAAGAGAATAAAAAATAAACTTTATACTTAAGTTAATAGATAGTAAGTAATTACGGAAGATATTTAATATAATAGTAGTTACTAAATTATACTAAATAACCTACTACTACTACTACTACTACTACTAGCGGTAATAGCAGTAATAGTAAATAGTAAAATATAAAATAAATATAGCAGCTACTACACGTTAAGAAGAAAAAGAAATAGGTAAATATAAATTTATATTTAGGTTGCGTAAGCGTATATATATACTCCTAAGTATTAATAGGCGTTTATATATTAATAAGGTATAGGCGGAGGATTTAGAGAACTATCTACTAGTATATAGATAGTAGCTTTTTAATACTATCTATACCCGGCAAAAGATTAACTTAATAGTTAGATATAAGGTAATAACTATCGTCTACGGCAGATAAAGCCGTAAAGACGCTACTATAAACTTTATATAACTCTTTTTTATTTAGCTATAACTATTATTAAAATAACTATATTTTATTATAATAGAGCCTTCTATATATTATTAAATATAATTACTAAAGTAGTATTATTATAAATATATAATATATATAAACTATTAGTTTTAATTAAACTCTTTTTAGTCTCTTATATAGTTAGATCTAAAGTTTAATAATATTAATCTTTTTAAGAATAACTTAGATAGTTATTCTTATTCTTTAGTAATTTAAAACTTAAGCGGTCTATTAGATTACTATTATAAATAGGCTTACTAGTTTTTAGTTTAAGACCTAGAGCTTTTTTTTACTTCTCTCTACGTAGAATTTATTTAAGAGATAAAAAATCTTTAATATTATTATTATTTCTATTTTTAGTATAGTAGACATAGCTAGTATAGGATTTATTACTTTTATTATTATATATAAGATCTATTATATAAAAAGAGGTAAAGTGTAGCGTTAAGACACTAGTCTAAAAAGGTATAGACTAAAAAAATATAAGATCTATAACTTATATTAAGTTATAGAATTTTAAAGTTATATTCTAATTACTATAGTATAAGCTTATCTAGTTATTTTTATTTAGGACTTTAACAGAGTAGTAATTATAGGCTAATAAAAAACGAGGTGCCGTATTTATATAGATATAGATAGCCGTTTACTAGAGCTTAAAAGAGAAAGTAGTATATATTTTAATAATTATATAGTTAAGGTAGGTAAGTATAAGTAATTAATAACTATATAGCGGAGAAGAAAATAGAAAGAAAGTAAAATAGAACTTATAATAGAGAAGATAGACTATTTTATATACTTACGTCCTTTACTCTATTTATTTCTTTAACTTAGTCTCTTTTATATAGTCTAACTTTTTTAGCTATAAAATCTATATCTATACTTACTAGATATTAAATATTGTTTATTACTAGTTTTACAGGGGGGGACATTAGGAAAAGACTAATCTAAAAATTTACTATTTTTAAAAATTAATATATAATTAATTACTAAGCCTAAAAATTCGTAAATAATACCGTTTTGAAGAAAAACTTAAGGAGACTTTAATTACTATTTTAAGTACTACTTATTAAGCATACGTAAATAACTAAAATTACCTAAATATAATAATTTTTTTAGCCCCTTTTTTAGGTTCCCATAACTTTTTAGTTAGTAAATATATTTAACTAAAATTTTAACTATACTCTTTTAGGACTAGCGTAGGTTATATAACTAGTGTTTTAAAGTATATTAATAATCTAATTATAAAATTATATTAGTAATAAAAATTTAGCTTATACTTATATAATTACTAATTACATAATATATTACTAATATTATAGTATATAATAATATCTTTTAACTTTTATAAACTTAAACTCCTATTTTCTTAAAATAGCGCCAAACCTTTTAAACCTTAAATATAAAGTTAATTTACTTTTAAAAGTAAATACTTCTCCTTCTTTAATTACTACTATCTTAAAAAAGCCTTAGCAAAGTATTTATAACGCTATAAAACAAATTAAAAAGAAAGAAAAAAATAATACTAATACTAATTATAATAGAAAAAAAAGTTTATATAGGGAGAATAAAAAAGTTAACTAAAAGAAATTTTTTTAAAGTTATTACCGTAACGTTACGCAACTCTAGACTAGCTGTTTAAACTTCTACTATATTACGTAATTAACTAACTCTTAATAAGCTTTTTACGTAGTAACTATAATAACTTTTTTATTAGTACTAATAATCTATAACTTTTTTAATAATAATTAAAGCTACTCCCTATAGAATCCTTTAATTTTTTTATAATAACTATTAACTCCTTAATAGTAAGGTTTTATATAACTACCTTATAGCGTTATAGTATACTTTTCTCTTACTGCTTACTACCTATTTTAAAATTTTACTTTTATACGTACGTATATTTTCGCGCTTAAATAATTTTAACTACTTTAATAAGCTTTTTTTATTAAAGCTTCGCTTCCTTTACTGCTTTAAAGAAGTTTTTTTTTATTATTATTAAAGTATTACTATTACTATTATTATTACTACTATTATATTTATATACTAATCGAATAAATAGTATGGCTATAGTGTATTACTACTATTATTATCGTTGTTCTCTATCTTAAATAAGAGAGTATAACTCTTTTTTTATTATTTTTTTTATAAATTTTACTATATTCTTATATAGGTAAAATTAAACTTTATAGTCTTTATAGATATTATTAAAATTAAAAATAGCTTTTTACTTAAGTAAAAAGACACACGTTAAAATTAAATTAAAATTAAAAATATTAACTAAAGGATTTTTTAACCTATTAAATAGGCTCGCTAGTTATACTACGCAAAAATAGAAGTTAAGGTAGTTCTTAATATAATTTAGCTAGTTATTACTATTAGTAAAAGTCTATACTATATACTATAAGTTATCTAGTTTAATAGTTAAATGCTAGAACGCTAACGTTATAAATATAATAATAATAAAAAATTTTTAAACTTTAAGTATATAGTATTTATAAAAAGAAAAAAATTATTATAATTACTATTTTAAACGTACTGTATTAAACGCGCTATATATAGCCTATAGTTTTACTTATAGTTTTACCTATAGTTCTACCTATAGTTCTACCTAAAATAATAATAACCTATAAATACTCTATTAGTTACCTTCTTTCTTTATAGGAATATACTCTTACTATAAATAAATTACTATTTTATAGTTATTACTCTACCGTTATTACAATTACCGTCTAATAAGTTATTTATTAAGTTATTACTCTACTAGCTATAACAGAATTCTAAAAATTTTATACTTAATAGGCCCTAGTTATAGCGCCTCTATTTTACCTACCTATATTAAGTAAGGACGTAGTATATACTAAGTTAATATAGCTCTTACAGATAAACGTAAAGAAACTAAAAAAAAATAAAAGAGTTATTATTAGAGACTTAACTAGAAGTTCTAAAAAGAAAAATAAAACAATACTATTAGAAAATAATTTAGAAATTATAATAAAATAATTATAAAGAGTTTTAAAAGAGAAAAGTTATACAATTAATATAAGTAAAAAATAACTAATAATAAATAAAGAAAACGCAAAAAAAAAATTAAAATACGCTAAAGACAATATAAAATATATAAAAAATATAAATTTAAAAAAAAATTATATTTTCTAATAACTTAGTAATACAAAGGAGATAATAAAATAAATAATATTATAAAATAAAAGATAATAATAGAGTTAGAAAAGAACTAGCTGTTAGCTAATTATAAAGTAAGTTATTTTAATTTTTTAAAACATTAAAATATATAACTTTTTATATATTTTTAAGTTATAGTATTAGTTTTTTAATATTAATTATATTAATTATTTTATAGGCCGAGATCTTACCCTACAAGTTTAGGGTACAATTTAGATAAGAGGTAAAAGTAATTTAGTATTTATTAAAACACCTAATTTTTCTACTTCTTATACTAGTAAAAACTATATAAATAAAGTCCTTATACCTAAGGTTAAACTAAGTATAAAAAGGGGTAACTGTTATAATCCTTTTTTACCCCTTTTTTTAATAATATAATAATATAATAATATATATATTATTATATTATATTACAATTATAATTTTTATATTTATATTAATTTAGGTTAGTAATTCTAATAAAATAATGTCCCTATTTATAAAACTACGGACGTTTTAACTTAGTTTAAAAATAATAAAATTAAACTATTTTTTTACCTAGCCTATGGTCCTGATTTAGCTCCTATAAAATATATATAGAGTTTATTAAAATTAGGGCTAATTAAAAATAAAAAGGCTAATTTAGGTATAGAAAATAGTTTAAATAGTATAAAAGCCTTTAAAAGAGCTATTAATAAAAAATAGAATAAAATACCTTAAAAAGCTATTAATAATTATATTTTATTACTCCCTAACCGTTATAAGGTAGTTATAAAAGCTAAAGGCTACTATACTAAGTACTAGTAATATATTATTTACTAGTTTATTATTAAAAATTTAAAAAAGTGACTTTTATATATAATTATATAATTAATATATAAATATATAATATTTATATATTAATCGAATAAATAGTGTGGCTGTGGTAGCTCGGGGCGACTAAAAGAAGTTTTAAAAAAGGAGGAGTATATATATACTTTTATATAAATATATAAAAATATATTATATACTTATATATTATAGATACTATTATAATATATATAAAAATAAGCAAATTTTACACCTTAAATAAAAAGTTATAATAGCCTAAAGTAGGATTCTAAAAATTTTTTATATTTACTAATTTTTTTTAACCCTTAAACCCCTTAGTAAGTAGCCTTTAACAGGATAAATAGAATCTGCTAGTCTTTCTCTTTAATATACCTATTTTTCTTATATTTTTTAGCTTACTAATTATAAAGTTATATAATTTTAAAAAAGGTATCTTTTTTAATTACGCTTTTTTTTTTCCCCCCTGTAATATTAAAATAAAAGGCCATATAAAATTATAAATAAATAGTAAACCCTAGATAGTAATATAAATAGATATATAGTTAAAACGCCTCGCCCTAATTTACAGTAATACTAGTAAGTAGTAGCTCGCCTTTTTACTCCTAATTACCTAAGGTTATAACTAGTACTTATTATCTTAAGGAACGACTAAAAAATAACTATTTAAGAATAAATTAATATTAGAAGTATAAGGTTATGCTTTAATATAATAAAAGTAGTAACAGTCTTTTACTAGCTTATAGACTAGACTAAGAGAGTGTAGCAGTCGTAGCTCTTATTATTACTAGAGTAAAATTGATGGAACGCGTCTAACGCCTGCTTTAGAAACATACAGACATCCAGACCATAACACAGAGTATACGGCTAAGCCTAGCATCGTCATACTATCGGTCCATTACCCAATTTTACAACTTAGATAAAAAAGTTATATAAATTTAAAGTAGAGCCTTCAAAAACCTCTAAGTTTACTTAGCCCTATTTCTAACACCAGGCTTACTAAGTCCAAAATGCAGACGCGTTTCCCTGAGACAGCAAGCGGTTCGAGCGCATGGTGAGCTTCCTCGGCATTGGCAGACCGCGGCGTGCCGATAAGGGATTGTCACATTGAGCCCAGTATACTTGAATTCTAGTTCGGTGTTCTTTGCGCCCGCTCTGCACATGTCGTTGGTATCATCCGGTGCTGACTGCGGACAGTATGACGGTGTAATGCTCCGACACTATCAACGTCGGTGTACCCACAGAGCATCTTCACAAGGCTTACCGAGGATAAATAGCCTCTGATCACCAATCCAAATTCCCGGCGCCCATGAATATATTATGCACATCGCAAAAGCGCGGGGCTGGCCCATTTCCCGGTCTCGGCTGCGGAACAACAGGCGGCCCGCTGCAATGGCCATCACGCCTCAAGCGGTGCTGGATCTCTGAATGGCCCAACGCATACCAAGCGCCACCAAACCTCGCGGACCGGTCCCCCATGCCTGTCCAATGTGCGTGCGTCCTCGCGTTCCCAATTGTCATGGCTTCTCTGCATCCGAGGGGGCTCCACGTCCGCAGGCTGGCAATATTATCCGCATTGCTGGGCCTGGCATTGGGGCCGGGAGCGGAATCGAACTGAATGAAGCCGTGCCGCCCGACCTGATATCAGCCTCACCTAACCACCTGCCTTGCGCTCGTACTTCCTAGCACCGTTGCTGTCACCGTGTTGCAGAGCTCGCAGCATGTCCTCCCAGCCATGAATTCGCCCGATCCCGGTGCGCTCGCCCACGAGGCTATGAATGGAGCTGGAGCTGACTTCGCCATGCAGCCGTCCGCACCAGCACGCTGAGCGCCCTCAGGATATCGTGCCCTTCCGCCGAAATGCTGTCCCCGCAGCAGCATAGCAGTCCGATGGAGAACCCCTTCGCGGTCACAGACGCGGACGTAGAGTGGTCCGACGAAGAGGTGCTGCTGCCCAAGAGGGTGCGACGACATTACGTACCGCCCGCTATCAAAGTCACGCCGCGAATGTCCATGGCTGCGGCCGACACGTCGTCGGAGGAGACCGAGAGCCGCGAGCCCAGCCCGCTTATACCACCCAAGTCGCCGTCGAGACCAGACGTCCGGCCAGGAAGCAGCCAGGACGACCTCGTGGCGCGGTTCTACGCCGTTACGCGCGAGCGTGACGCTTTGAGGAAGGAACTCCAGCGGCAGTCCATGGGCCCGCACGGCATACCCGCGCGCGCCTCGATCGTCTACCAGTCCGACGAGAAGGCGCTCATCGAGGGCCTGCTCGGCCTGCGCGAAGAACTCCGCCTCTGGACCGAGGAATACTTCACCGGCGCGCCGTCCCCGTCTCGTCGGCGCCGTCCCCACCTGCACTCCGCGAAGGAGCTCTTCGGCGCCCTCACCGACAACTACGCCGCGTACCTCAAGCATCACGACGACCGCCCGCTGCTCATCCAGGCCTTCCTCTGGTCCCGCCTCCAGCAACGCATCTTCAGCACGCTGAACAAGGGCTGCGGCTACGTCTGGGCCGGCCCGCTCGGCGACCGCAAACTGCGCCCCCTCAACGACACCCTGCGCAAAGGTATATTCTTCCCCCGGAGCTCGTTGCCGCGCAGTTACTCACGGGGCATGGCAGCTGTCAAGAATGAGGAGCAGGCCGAGGCGTACCACCGGTGGCGCGCCCTCACCGTCAATCTGCTCGTCCCGGAGATAGACGGCAAGTGGAGTCCGACCTTCGACGCCAGGCCCGTGCTCAAATGGATAAAGCGCTTCTGTGCGCGGCTGCGGAGGCGACTGAGGCCCTGGGCGAGCCGCAGCCTGAGAGACGGGAAGAACCAGCTGTATACGATTGTGAGTGCGGCCGTGGCGCTGGACCTGAAGATGAAGAGGCAGCGGGCGGATTATAGGTTTATCACTTGGACGGGCGGGCGGCCGGACCAGTTCTGGGGGTACGGGTTTTACGACTCGGAGATGGAGGACATCGAGACGGAGGATGAAGGCGGGGGTAGACGAGGTAGTGTGGCCAGCGGCGCGAGTAGAGTGAGGCGGCGCGTAGAACTCAGCTTGGCTCCGGCCCTGGAAAGATGCGGGAATGCGAATGGGCATGTCTTCGACCAGAACTTCATCTTAGTAAAGGCCGACGTCAGTTGTAGGCGGTTAGAAAGGCCGAGAGAGCCTGGTAGGAGGAAGCCGGGGCTCTTCACTAGACGGAAGACTTAATGAACGTGGAACGCTAGATCGGAGCACATGGATGCTTCGGTACTGAGTAGATAGACGGTATGTTGTATGATGACAGCTATGAACCTGAGCATGACCTATACAACCGGCCTCTGCGTCCCCTGTCCTGTTCCAACTCAACGTACCGCAGCTCCTTCCCTTGGTATTGTGATCCCCAACGCCAAACGCCACCCAATGCAGCGCTGAAATCAGATCCCGCCCGTGGCTCGCGTGCTCAGCCCAGTCTACCTCTCCTGGTCTTTCACTCCGCCCTTCCCTCGCTCTACATGCCCACCAGCCCACCCAGTATCGCTAGCAAAGGGATCCTAAGCCTTTGCACCGACCGTCCGTATCTGGAACACCGCCCCCGGCAACCCACTCGTCTCTGCGCTCACGCTCGCCTCGACGCCCAGCCCGGCCAGACACCCCCTCACCACACCCGCAGGGAAGTACAAAAAGGGTTGTGCCCGCGATATGCTATTCGCGTCCGGGCCGAAAGCACTAAGGTCGCCCCAGAGGTCGCCCGCGGCGTTTGCGCGCTCGGTGATGGTAGCGTGGGCGGTGGACTGCGTCGTTTGCGTGTGCTTTATCGTGTCGAACGACATGCGGGTGAGGGGCTTGAAGGTGTTGTCGGTGAGGACGTAGATGCCACGGTGGTTGGTCTTGAGGTTGTCGATCTGTTTGCGGAAGAGGAGGGTCCAGAGGTCTTTGCAGAGGAACTTGATAGTAGCGAGGGGGGACGTAGGACGGGGGTGTGTGCGGGAGACACTGTGTCGCTGTCAGAAAAACCATATAGATGGTAAGCCAATGGTACGGAGGCCAGAGTAAAGGGGTGTGTAAGGGGCTGCATCGTACCGTTCGACAACACCTAATCCCACTCGGTACCCGAGCGCTTCCAGCCTGTGAAACACGGCCTCTCGTGCCTCTTCCTCGTCCATAACCGTAGCTGTCCCACCTCCTCCTAGCCCTCCACCTCCCGCGATTGTGCTACTCGCATCATTGTCCGCCTTCTCCCTCTCTGCATCCTTTTGCACTGCCTGTGTCTTGGATGTCGACGAGGGACCATTCAGATACTCTTGCTCCTTCGCCGCCAGATCCGCCGTTATCCGGTATGCCATGGGTACCAGTTCTATGAGAAGGAAATCCAAGCATGATGTTGCGACTTCGGTTGCGGTGGGGTCGCCGTCTATAGCTTCCGAAACCATTGGCGCTAGACTTGAAGCCGCCATCGTGGAGAACTATGTGCGTGCGTTCTTGCGCGCCTCACTGGAGGCAAATTAGGAGTGTAAGATGCGTTCGTCGGCTGGTCGGAATTCAGAGTTTGGAGGGCGCGGGTTCGTGGTATAGGGTTATGCGGAAGGATCGGTCGCGCGAGCACAGGATGGGTGTTATTGAGGCATATATTCACTTTCTGGAAGGTGATATCGGACTCGGCAAAAGGCGGAATCGTTCGGGTGGGGTAACGTGAGCTGTAGTTTGTGTTGCAAAGTGGTGGACATCCGTCGCGGGTGATCTTCATCCAGGGTCCGTGACGTCTGGCTTGGCGCTTTACGAGGAGTATGGGGATGCAAGCATCAACACTGGTATGTCTCCTTATTCTCACATCGCTTCTTTAGAAGTCAAGGTAATGCACGAATCACAGAACCATGGGCCAAGTATGTCTGCAACATTGCAGTTCAAATTTGACTATTTAGCAGAGCGCTCGAACCCCGTTCGACAATGCACGTAGCCATTGCACCGATTTTGTGTATGTTCCAGCGTCTAGCCGTTACTCGTTCTCAATTTCCATATGTGGACCCTCCTAGAGTCTACCTGACGCAGGCCGCATGAATATTTTTCCCTTCACAACATCACATGCGAGGCGACTCACTTCTGGGGAGGAGGGGGAGGGTTGTTGGCAAAGTCAACGCCCTTTGCGATGTTGTCCTTGAGGCCCTTGTAGGCGGCCTCGAGAAGCTTCTTTTCGTGGTCGTTTGCCTTGCTGACCACGTCGACGGCCTTCTGAGCACCGTTGGGCTGCTAACAGTCAGCGTTGACTTTATCATGTTGACCAGGGCCCACTTACGCCGAGCTCAATGGGAACGGAAAAGTAGTCGACACCAACGGTCTTTGCGATTTCCTCGCCACCAGGGACACCAGGAAGGTAGACGTAGCTGGGCTCGACAATACCGGACTCGCCCTTTGCGGCCTGGAGAACCTTCTCCGCAAAGCTGGGATGGGTTAGAATCATACTGCTAACGGCAGGGGCACACAGACCGGAATCCGGCATAAGCCATGGAAAGAGTGGCAGAGCCTGCACCGTCCTTGGCTTTGACTACCTCGTCACCACCGAATTGCACGCCTGACCAGTCAGCACATGCCCCCTTCGTAAAAAGTTGTGTTACTCACGGTTCACAAGCGCATCCAATTTATCGCTGGGGATATTCACGGACGGTTGGGCCTGGCTGAAGAGAGGAACAATGGTCTCGCCAGAGTGTCCACCAATGACGGGGATGTTGAGCTTCTGCGGCTCCTTCTCGCCGGTGATGGAGGCAACGAAGGTCTCTGCGCGGACGACATCGAGGGTGGTGACACCAAAGAGTTTCTTGGGGTCAAACACATTGGCTTTCTTGAGGACCTCGGCGGCGATGGGAACGGTTGAGTTGACGGGATTGGAAATGACGAGGATGTAGGCCTTGGGGCAGTACTGCGTGATGCCCTCGATGAGACCCTTGACGATACCCGCGTTGATCTTGAAGAGGTCATCACGAGTCATGCCGGGCTTGCCTTGCCAGATGTCAGTAGCTTGATTTGGGCTTCTCCAACAGTGTACTCACGGGGAATGCCGGCGGGGATGACAACAATGTCAGCGCCGGTAAAGGCATGCTTCAGCCCATCGTCCTTGGGCAGGTAGCCAGTCACGACCTGTCCCGGCTCAGTTCTGTCCTCTGAAAAAGCCACTGTGTACTACGGACCGCCTTCGAGGAGATGTGCGAAAGATCGGCAGCGACGCCGGGTGTGTTGACAACATCGTAGAGCGCGAGCTCATCGACATGAGGGCTATTCTTCAGAAGAAGGGATAACGGCTGCAGCTCGGTTAGCAAAGCTGGCAGGGCGACCGAGAAAGATGCCGGCCCACCTGTCCAATGCCTCCAGAGGCACCTGCTACAACTGCCTTGACCATTTTGTTGAGTATAGGGTGTTGTGTTGACGGAGTTGGGTGTAGAAAGCGGGGAAGCGGGGCGAGGGAGAGCTAGCTGATAGGAATTGAGCAGTAGTCTTGAGGGGTGAAGCAAGGCAGACGCACAGAAATAAAAGTAGATGAGTTTGTTTGTGCGTGGGATACACGACAGTTAAAGGGGAGTAGCGTCTGGCCAGTCGAGGTAGGAGAGGGTGTCACGCGTTGTTGGGTTGGGCCGTATTAACTCGACTAGTAGCGGGTGGGGTTGTGGCGGGGTAGGATGGGTTTCGGCGCTGTTGCACCAGAAGCACAGGCAACGAGTGTAGCACTGGGCGGACAGCTTCCTTATACCGTGGAAAGCTATCGAAACATGCCCAGATAATGTGCCCAGCCGCATATGACGCTCGCCGGGATCCTCCGGCGACCCGAACTCGCTGCGAGCCGCGTTTGGGAGAGGGACATCAAGACGCACCGAGGATTATCGGGAGGGAGCGGGTACCTGCTGCATGAACCGACGTCCGAGGCTCTTGCATCTGTTGCTGCGTAGACCCTGGATTCTTACAGTAGGCGAGGAGCGCAATCCAAGGACGCATGTAGATGTCTGCTAGATGTATTGCCTTTTGTCGCCAGGTAGCGTTTCGAGCACGTCACTCGCTGTATTTCTGACATCACGCCCCTGAAAACTCCTTGTCAAAATACCATGTTGTATCTTGTATGTACGCCGTAATTCGCGCAGAGGACATCCGCGGCCGAACCAAGGCTCCAAGCCTCCAAAGACCCAGACGCCGTCTCTCAAAAGTCATGAACACTGATCGAACCGCTCGTAGCAACGCCAATATCCCAGTACAACAGTAATAAGCTTCTCTTCCCAATGCCTTGACCTTCCCATCACAAGTTATTTCCCGTCGAGGAGTCCCCGAAACTTTTCTGCTTCTTCCGACGTTCCTCCCTGGCATAACGTTTGTGCATCTTTCCCTGCTCCTTGATCACTTTCAGATCGTTTCGTGACAAAGTCGTGAAAAGGTCAAGTTCGTCCGGCGTCCAATCTGACAAGTCTATTCAGGGCTGTCAGCAGAATAGCTAGCTTATGGTCCAAAATCTTCTCTTTCACCCTCGGCATCAGCGTCCCCCTCCGCGTCATGTGGCCGGTAGCCCTGGTTTGGATCTCCAGCCCCAGTTGGGTCTGCTCCTCGTTGAGGTACCGGGTACATTTGCTATACAGGTTAGCCTAGTGGTGTTGAGTTGACTAGTCAACGTACCGGCTGCTGTGCCATTGGATTGTACGCGCCATACGATGGATCAAACATCTGTTGCTGGACATACGCATTGGGGTCGCCTTGAACCGGTCCAGCGTACATGGGGGGCTGGCGGAAGTCTTCCTGCTGGGCCATATGCTGGCCCATGTAGTCTGGAGGCGCCATCTGGTGCTGTGGGTGTACACCTGGTTGAGTAAGAGCGCTTGCAGGTACAGCGTTAGCCGACGACTGCACGGCAGCGCTGCTCTGGCCACCACTACGCTTGTGCGGAAGCGCTTCCTCGCGCGGCACAATATCAATCAAGAAGTCAAACATGTCGGACTTGCTCAGCGCGCTTGCGATATCCGACCGTTGAAGCGTGCGTCGCTTGTTCTCCTCGGCGTGTATCCACGCGCGCATCGTGAGCTCGGTGATGAATATGTCGCAGCCTTTCGCGAACAGGATAGGAGCTTCCGCCGAGATCATCTTGACCTCTGGGTCGGCTTTCATAACCTTCTTGATACGCGCCAGTGGCAACTGGTGGAGCTTGTAGTCATGTTCGTCGGTCTCGAGCTTCGTAACCTGCTGTTGCCAGTACGTGTTGAGGATGTCGCGGTAGGACCCGTTGAGGCCTTGGTTCACCTGTTTTGCGTTCAGCAATCGACCATGCGCGAAGCGTGCTCTTACGTTCTGCCACGCGCCGGTGAACAGCTGTGGATCTGGAGCATGCCCTTGTGCGGCAATCTATGGCTATCAGCGATCGCAGGTCACGGTCGAACACGAGCTGTAGACGTACGGCTGCGGAGGCACCTGTGAAGACGTTAGTCTCGGTGGCAGCCAAACGGGCAGCGCGCGCCGCGGTGGAGCAGGGCGGGTAGGACAAACGTACCATAGTGGCCGCCATTCCCGGGGTCATAGAGCGGGTTCCCGTTCTGGCCATCATAGCGACGGGGCGCCGCGGTGGCCTGCTGGCGCAGCTTCTGCTGGCCGTGAGCCTGCTGGAGGCTCGTCGGATCCATGTGGCTGGCGGCGCTGTGTGCGCGGGCCGGGGTGTCACGCTCGAGCTCCAGATGCTACTTTGGGACGGGCGGATCGGTGCAGGTCAGGGCGGTTTCAGCCCAATGAATGACGGTGATGGTGACGGGGTGGAGGTTTGTGATTGTAGCTTCGATGTCGTGCCTTGCGGGTCAGTTGCGTTGAGTGGCCCGCTCTGGTTAAGCGGGAACCGCCGCGCGAGACGGGCGCGCACAGGATGCTGGGGGCTGCAGTCAGTATCGAGCTGTGCAACCGGCATGCTGCAAATTGCTGTGTTTACCTGGCGATGACGAGCAGCTGGGCGCGACACAGACGTGCGACTCGTGGTGCGATTGCTATCGTGGGCCTTGCCAATCGGAAGAGAGTCTGCAGCGACCAAGCTCGACGAACCACACGCGCGAATTCTCCGCTGAGACAGGGACACGCCAGGCGCTATGCGCAGGATCTCCTGGAGACGAGACCGGTGCCCGCGGGGCTTGCGTGGGCCAGGCTGCCGTGGTTGAGTGCACGTAAAGGCAGGCTGAGCGATGTGGGATATATGGGGACCAACGTGCAGGCCTCACTCTGCCATGTTTACTTTATATGTATTCGAAGCACGTCGCACGCCGACAACCGACCAGGCCGTGACAGCAGTGCGCGCTGCTGCCGGGTCGTCACATTTCGTCTTGCGCATACGAGGGACGGACTCGATCATCAGCAGTTGGCACGATCCAGCTGCGCGGGTGCATCAGGGCAACACATTCACATCGTCGAGCCACACGCCAGACAACAGCCTGCAATGCCCGCCTCTGCACGAGCAAAGATGAAAAGGGCCTGCAAGGCACACTGATTGGTCGACAGTGTGCCCTTTTGCGCGTGCAGATTGGCTAGAGGGCCTTTTAACCTTGAATGCGATGCGTTGTCAAGTCCAAGCGCGGGATTTCGTCGCCAGCGCACCAGCGTCATCCGAACAGTTTCGAGAGCAGTGCGTCTTCAGTCAATAAACATACTTGGTGGTATGACGCTCGTTCTGCGGCTGCAACTTGGTGAACGCTGCCAGATCGTGGTGCTCCCCAATTGGCTTAGCGCATCTGTACCGAGGCGAGCCGTGCACCACCTCTAAAACCGCGTTCCCGAAAATTTCCAACGTCGCCAACTCTTCCAACATGGCAGACATGGCCTTGTTGCCAGCGCAACCGCCTCAGAGGGAGGACGACACCGATGAAGAGCTTACCGATGAGCAGGTGCGCGAGCTGCTCACCGAGGCTGCTGAACGCATGCGCGCAAAAGCACCCCAACCCACTGCAGATGCTCCGTTCAAGCTTCCCAAGCTGGACTCTGGCCACATTGCCGACACGTATTCGACGACTCGGGGCGCGATCACAAAGCTGGACGGCTCGAAGCTTATACCAAAAAGGGAACAGACCCTAGCGAACGGCATCAAGAAAATTGAGGACCCTGTGCAGCTCAAGCAGCAGAAGAAAGAGGTAAGCTTTCATACATGCCGCCTGTTCCTTTCACCCGTGATGATACTTATCCCATTTTCCACTGACGCAGATCATGGCACCGTCTTGGCGTCACCTGCACACAATGAAGGTTTTCAATATCATAGTTACACTGAGGCACCTTTGTCACGCGACTCATCTTGCAACTCTTGTAAGGTTTGAGCTAACGTTTCAAAGGAGAAGAAGGCCACTGCCGGCTCCGACTGGTACGATCTGCCACGCACCGAGATGACACCCGAGCTGCGTCGCGATCTGCAACTTCTCAAGATGCGCAATGTCCTAGACCCCAAGCGGCACTATAGGAAGTCCGACTCCAAGTCCGATGTCCCTGCCTTCAGCCAAGTCGGCACTATTATCGAAGGGCCGACCGAGTTCTATAGTGGACGCATCAGCAAGAAGGACCGCCACCAGACTCTTGTGGAGGAAGTACTTGCCCAGGAAGAACAGTCGGGCAAGTTCAAGAGCAAGTACGAAGCTATTATCAACTCGAAAAAGAGCGGCAAGAAAGCCTTCTACAAGGCACTGCAAGATAAACGGCGGAAAGGCAAAGTCGTCAAGCCTTGAATATCGGCACGAAGATGATATTGGATTATCAATCCAATTGCCCGGCTCTAACTATCTACCCCATTGACCTCTCATTCCGGGGTCATCGTACCGTCGTCGCTCTTACATGGGTCATGCGATCAGGGCCAACACAGCGTTTGGTTCGCTCTTGGACAATTGATCAGCCCTCGTGCAGATCCGACAGTATCTGCTTGACTAAAGCTTGCATATCCTTGGCGGCTTCTCTGCCAGCATCTAGCACCTCCCGATGGTTTGCCTTCCCCTTGTTCAGATACTCCTCCAGCTCTGCTTTACTCATCGCTTGGATCATATCATCGTTTCCCCGAAGGCTAGCGTCGAGCACCGCCTTGTTCGTTACCAAGCTGAAAGCCAGTACCCGCACGTCTGCATGCCGAGCGACGATGATCTCTGGAACGGTCGACATACCGACAACATCAGCGCCGACCAAGCGCAGCATCCTGCACTCTGCCCTGGTCTCGTAGCTTGGTCCACCAACAAATGCGTAAACGCCCTCGTGGAGTCTCCTCTTCTGCTGGTCAAGTCCAAGCTTCTTCCAGGCTTTGTGTGTGCGCCGTCGCAAATCTAGATCATAGGCATCGCTCAGTGGCGGGAAACGTACCCCAAACTCTTCAATGTTTGGGCCACGCAGTGGATGGATGCCTACCAACCCGGCTAGGTTGAGATGCTAGCAATAGTCAGCATCTTTGATACAAATCGTAGAGTCACAAGACCTACATCATTCAGGCAGACGATGTCTCCAACCTCGTAGTTCTCGTTCAGACCTCCTGCTGCGTTCGTGACTGTCGACTGTCAGACCACGTGCAAAGCGTTGTGAAGTAAATATATGTAAATTAGAACGAACCAATCATTGTGTCAACGCCGAGTAGCTTGCAAACGCGTGTTGCAAATGTAACGAGGTCCATGGTGTGACCTTCGTAGAAGCTGGTCTCGGTTAATCAACGTGTCGAACCGCCCACCCGGTAGGAACAGTGACTGACTGCGCTCGTCCCACCAGCAGTGCGACTGGTGTTTTCTGAGGGCCTATCAGTCCGAAAACAAAGTTGCCGGCATGACCTTGGACTGAAGATCTCCACCATCAGCACCCATCTAAATCAAGCGTATATCTGTCCAATACTCCAGACTGACCTGTGCTCTTGGGAAAGTTGGGAATCGTCGAATATGCGAGCTCAACCCTGGGCTCTGCTTCAACCGTGTCGGCAAGCCCACCTAATCCAGAACCGCATACGATAGCTACTTTCAGCTTTTGCAGTGCCTCTGGTAACTTCGAGCGTATATAGTTTGCTGTTTCGGAGGCGCGGGCGTAGGCGTTAGGCGCAGCGAGTGCATCCATAGTGTCTGCCATCTTAATATCTCTTGCAATAATTTATGAAATATCAAAAGGAACGAGCACTATAGTGCAGGAAATGTCTTTTGTATCTCTTCAAATTTCAGTAAGCCTTTTTCGGCAGGAGGGGTGATACCGGTGCTCTCCGGCGTTCTGCCAGGCGGTCGACCAATGCGGGCTAGCGTCAATGTTTTGCTTGAACTCGCGATGGACAACGCGGACGGAACGAACCATCAGCAATGGCGGCGCCGCGTTCACTGCGGCCATTTCTGGCCCCCGCAAAGAGGATAAAGGTAAGCGTTTGGCAATTGGACTTTTCATGAGGCGTGGCTGACATGGAGACAGATAACGCCCCCTAGCTCCTCCGCCCAGAGTTTTCTACGGTGCAAGAGCGACCGCGCTGACCGCGACAATGACCGCGGGTACGGTAGTGCGCGGCGCGAGAAGGACGATGGCCGCGACATCTATGCCGAGATTACGAAGGGTGATATGTCCCTGGAGGAGCGGTTAGAGCACTTGGGCATCGACCCAGCGGAGTACAAAGAGCTCAAGCGTAGCGAGAAGAAAGCGGAGGAGAAATTTGAAAAGTGGATTCCCAAAACCAAAGAGGAAGCACAGAGAAAATGGAAGCAGATGGTGAACACGCCGGACGATACGACGCTGTTGGAGATGTTCAAGAGGGAGGGTGTTGATGTGCTGAAGGAGGGAAAGTAAGTAGACCCTTTCCGTTTCTGTTAATGCAAGGACGAGCCCCGATGATTATTTGCTTTATACATGCATGGCTTTCAGAAGTTGGGTGACACCGACACGCCATGTTGAGGATTGTGCACAGGTATGAGATTGGAAGGATGCGTTCACGCTCGAGCAAGCTTCAGGTCTTCTACATGTATGATACTGACCAACGCAAACAGTGCACGAGGCTTGAGACTCCATACCGATAAAGACCCTCTCGACCCGAAGACGCAAGAAGCTCTCGATGCTCTGCGAACACCCATCAACGTCCAAGCCGTCCATCTTCGCCCGCTCCGCCGCACACCCCCTTACGGCGTCCCCGTCTGCGACCTCCAGCTCCGCACATACTCCATCCGCAACCTTCTCCTCTTCGCCGACTTCGCTGTGCGCGCAGCCTACTACATGGGTCTATGCGCGCGCGGTCCCGTCCCTCTTCCTCGCATCACAGAGCGCTGGACCGTTCCCCGAGCCAACTTCATCTTCAAGAAATCACAAGAGAACTTTGAGCGAATCACGATGCGCAGACTCGTGCAAATTCAAGACGGGCACCCGGACGTCGTGAAAGCATGGTTAGCGTTCCTCCAGAAACATCAATACCACGGCGTGGGCATGAAGGCGAACATCTGGGAATATGAGAACTTGGAGACTGCCACGAGGGCGGGCTATGACATCGAACAAGGCGACTACAGCCGGCGGAGAGAAGGCCCGATGCTGCAGAAGGTGGACGAGATCCTCCAGGCGCCGGGTTTCCGGGAGGCCATGAGAGGACACAAAGTGCCGAAGGAGGTGGAGTTGAGGCCGTAGGGTTGTGTTCCCTGAAGAAGAGCATGGGAATGGGCATGTACGATACCATATAAAGATCGCATAGGAATGGGTGGGCCGTGTATAGAGTGTTGTACATATACGTCGATCCGGCAAAGACAATTCAGAGAGTTCTTTGAGATCTGCCATTCCAGTACGCGAGCTACGCTGGGACTTCGTCTAAAAGCGACAACGCAGTGAGGGAACGCGGTTTGGTGGTGGCAAGCCGGAAAGCAGTGATTTCAAAAGCCGAGATCTGCCATTAGACGTATCTGTTATATCGTCGTTCGCATATATTGCAATACAAAAAGGTGACAAAGGATAGTTCAGCAAAGCTGAACGTCTTCGGTACTCTTTGGGATGATACTGGGAGAAGCGAAACACATGCGCGCAAGAGATAGATGACGGTGGATGCGGAATGCTGGGCTAGTGTACTCTAGGTATCATAGATCTGGGGCAAGGCATAGGCAGCTGCAAGGAGCACTCTACGTGGATACACTGATGTCCGGCGCTCATCAACGGCGGTACACTAGTGTAGCACTTCGGCTAATCGTGTCAAAGGGCGGAATAGGAAGTGGCCGGTTTGGTATGCTGCCTAGGGTTCGACGCACACAATTCCAGTCATCTTCATCGGATGCTGACTGAATTAGGTCATTCTTCCCTGGTCTACTGTCCCATCTTACGATTCCGCGTCTTGTGGCCCATACAATGAGAATGTAGTATCCGTGAATAGAAGCACAGCATCACACGGGTAACCCACACCAGATACGACAGGTGCGCTCGGATATCAAGAGCGATAACGCAGTATGGTAGCAAGATGAGAGAAGGGGAGAACTCAGAAGCTGAGAGCGATGGTGCACGTGGTGAGCGCGGTGATTGAGATTGAAACGCACGGGCATTGGCAGTACCTATGACCGTATCGGGGTAGGGCAATAGAGCGAACCAAAAGAAAAAAAAATCTCTACTCATCGCAGCGACAAGAGTACCGGTTATTAATTGCAAGACGGTTAGCCGCCGTGCGCACCGGGAAGGAGCGTATCCATAGATGTGCGTTTGGTACGTCGACATCTTTTCTTCGCCTTCTTACATGCTCACACCCTTTCTAGCTTCCATCACCGGTATCCAATGTTTTCAAGCACACGCATTGGGTGACGGTATATGGGCTCCTCGTACCATCTCACGGCGCGCATCGTCACTTTCACCAACTGTGTCATCCATTCGGTGCGCAGTAGCGACGGTCACAATTGTGCAGACCCGGTATCTCTGAGTTGAAATGAATGAGGACAGTCTTTTACATTCGATGCTCTCAAAAACGTCTCCAGTGCACAGGTAGCGACGAGGATCTTGTGCTAAAATTCAGTACCAAAGCAAAAGTTTAAGTACCGCGTATTGATCCAAGATGGGTAATACAAAACCCGGCATTGCTTAGAATTTCTGTTCGACAGCTGTAAAGGGAGATCTTCTCAAATCGTTGATTTGTTCCAGCGGCTTCGCAAAGTTCAGCACTTACATTAGTGCAAGTGCGTTCTATCGATCACCCGTCGGTTCACTACGGGTGCCACAGGTTGTGCCATATCGAGGAAACGTCTCACTGCGTCCGAATGCAGAAACACTCCGAATTCCGAGTCAATCGCGTACTCCGCCTCAAATCCCGTCCTACGATGCGTTAGCATTTTAAGCTGCGGTCCCCGCAGAAGGGAGGAATTACCACTCCGATCCATCCATCCTGAGAGCACGTCTAGCAGGCATTGGCTGTGACGATGAGGCTTCGCCCCGGTATCTTACTTCCCTTCTATGGGGCTTCAGCTATCCTCATGGTCGCTGCGGGTACAATTCCTCCGGACCTGTCACCAATCAATTTCACAGATCCATCCTTTGACCAATACTTTTTCGGTGCGCTTGCAGGCGACAGTGCAATTCTCCGTGCTGCCACCTGTCGATGGTCTAATTGCAACCAAGACTGTCCGACGGGACTTGTCGAATTGCCGCGAATCAGTGGTAGGAAGGGCGAGATCATCTCGGAACACACCCAGTGTCGCGGGACTGGTCGATCGAAATTCTGCTGCCCTCCAACTGCTGATCAGACGAAGTGCGTGTGGAAAGGATTCAACTCTGGAAACTGCAAGCCTGGTTGCGGCATCAAGACGCCTTATGATGGCGGAGTTGAAGTTGGCGCAACGGCAGCTGGATGCACTAAAGGTGGCTACCAAAGTGCGTGTTGTACGAGGCCGGATTCAGAGCAGGGCTTAGCGGGCATTGTAGCCTACAGTCAATGTGGGTGGTACTCTGCTCGGAAATTCCAGAAGAACGAAGAACTGTGTGCGGAGCCATCCAAAAACTTCCCCTGTCCTGATTATCGTCCGACCCTTATTGCCACTTCCAACCTTGGGTTTGGCGGCGAGGTCCCGTGTTCGACGGGTAAGTTGACGAGCTGCTCATTTCCCTACCATGTTAACGCTTTATCAGGACTCAGGAGCTATTGCTGCAGCAAGAATATATACTCGGTATTCAAGAGTTGTCACTGGCAACCATCATGCCCGAACGACCAGATCAGAGTGGCTTTGAGAGATGACCCTAGCAGCGACCGGTCGTTCTGTTGCGCTGGCGAGACCCTGCAGCCCAAACACCAAGAACCTTTGGAGCCGGAACCAGAACATGCCTGGGCGAAGAGGGTCAAAGAATTCAGTGGACTGGTTGACTTGTAAGCGGTCTTCGCTTTGCCTCTCAGATGTCAGAACTGACAGTCACAAGCTGGGTGCAAAACAGGAATAACACAGATCAATGTCCGGTGGATCAGCTGCCCCCTGTGTACGAGTGAGTTAGCCAGCTTCTAACACGTACTCCGTACTGAAAATGGCACAGCTGGGTGAGACATAGCAATGATGGTGCAGCCATGTCCGCAGATACCCTGACCAACGAGTTTGATGTAGCATCTACCGCAGATAATGTGGTGGTATCCATTTGTACAAGAGCTTGGGAGGCAATTTCGAAGTTCCTCGGTGTTTTGACTGGCCTGAAAGAGTCCACTTACGATCCAGAAGAACGGGAGCGAATGTACGGTATTCTGGACCACAAATTCGCGAGACAGCCCGATTGTCCGGGTTATTCATTGAGCCGCTATCTTTAATTCGTGCAACACAGCAATCATTCTGGCTTGAGAATCCTGGCTATTAACAATGACTGGTTGAGGAATCCGAAGATTGTGAACGGAGAGATACGCTGTATCCCGGTGCCTGATTATAGGACGCCAGCTCTTGGTTCGGAGGAAGAGGCTGCATCTCGTTTCGATGATGCACCACATCATCGTAGAATCATCGACCCTTATCTTAGCACGGAAACCGATCCGACGGGTCATGCGCTACCTAATACTCGGCCGACGTTCGGACGCATCATGGAGGCCATTGAACACGGTATGTGTCCACCGATTGAAAACCAAGAAGTTCGTAACTAATACTAGAGCCAGGGGCTCTTTCGCTCCACTATGCTCAGTGGCTGTACTACAACGGAGACGGCCAGACCACAGGGTAAGTCAACGGGATGGCGATCTCTCACTGAGGAAGAGTGTCGACGGCCATAGGATGAAGCTAACCTGTATTGGAGCCTTTACTTAGAGCTGGCATACTGGATTGGCCCGCGCCCTGGACAGATACCGTCTCAAAACGACGAAGAGCACTACCGTCTAGATGATTTACGAGATCGAGATCCAACACTCAATAACCCACATCTTCCAGATCGATGGGTTATTATTCACCTGCATTTCGATGATAGTCCACCTATGCGAGGCTTCATGTTCTCCGAAGAAGCTACTGTTACCGAAGACAATCGAGAGACAGAGAGACAGAGAACCTTCACAAACATCGTAAGATATTTCATTTGGATTATCCTTTCCCCCTCTGTTCCTTCAAGTATTGATGTTCTTATAGGCGGCAATATCAATGTATCATGCCCAAACTTGGTCCTATTCCCGATATGGCAATTTTATGTGGTCGACGAATTGGGACGATACGGCCAACCCGAGGGGACGCAATGGGCGCCGAGTCTTGAGATGCAAAAGTACTACACCGGGGAACCGTCCCGCCGACAGGTCACAGGTCTATCCTTTGATACCCGTGGGCCCAGGTCTGCCAGTGGGCGCACGCGTCATGCAAGACCGTGGGTGGGCTGTTGGATCAGCGCCACACCGAGTCCTTACCAATCTTTACAATGAAGGATACCTCAGCTTCCTGGGCTTTGAACCAATACTCAACGAGCCGCGCGCACTATTACGACCGATAGATAATGTGGCCGACATTGACCCTGACAGCATAAACAATGGGTTCCGGGACGGAGGTGGGTTTCGTCCACGGAATGCAGGGGAAATGCTGGGAGACCCCTCGTACCCACCTTTACATGAGCTCTGGCGAACTAGTGTGAGACCGTGGCACAGTCCGTTCCTCATGAACGGCAGGCGGATCGTTCCATTCACGCAAGTACCGGGCTTCCCAAGCACAATGCCAAATACACCTCCTCCGCCTCCTCCTGGGCCTCCGCCGCCGCCTCCTCCGCCCCCAAAATGGGTATTCAATCCCCCTTCCGTATGGGGCTCTCCCTCCGGAGGCGACACCGATGGAGAACTCGTCAAACAAGGTTGGAATTCTACTGCAGCGACCATATCTGCAGCGGCCATCGCCGCTTAGCACGGGAATGGTAGGACCAGCGTACCGATCGTCGGTATGAGCGTTATTTTTATCCTTTTTTTTTCTAAGGCAGGTAGCATACTAAGGGTAATGGTAATGGTAATGGCGATGTTCTTGCAATCAGTACACACAAGTTTTCTGCCCTTTTCGCCCTGTTGACTTGAAGTTTGAGCGCTTGCTCTTTGTGTCTCGCACCTTGTGACGTGTTTTCGCCGGCGCAATTGCCGAAAGTAATGTGTGAGCTACGAGATGTTTCCACGGCGGCCTCGGAGTTGAAGAGGCGAGTTGACTTGGAGAAGGTTTGAAGCTCGGTATGGCCGATAACAACTTTCTCCCGCCATGGCGCGTTTTTTTTCTGTCGTACGCGGCCCCACATGTTTCTGTAGAGAAGACATTGACTGCGCCGGTTTTTGTGAGGTTGAAGCTCAGAAAAAAAAATCCAACTTTAAGCCTTATGAAAATATGATCAGTACGGAGTGGACCTCAGTGGACATTCGAAGCTCAACACCTGCGCGTAGATAAGCGATCACATCCATAAAACTGCTTGCTACGTATGGCCACGCGGTGCAGATCATAATTTGTGTACATCGAAGGGGCCACCTGATACAGCGCTTGCTCAAACTACCTGCAAAAGGTCGGTCTATATATTATAACAGCGGGAGCGTTGTACTTTCTCCCTCCGCAGATACTCTTTAAGAGCATGGATTTTAGGCTTTGGTTGATAAGGCACTCTACGAGGCGTGCCGTCAACCACGATTCCCACCCAGGCTACAACCTCAATACCATCTCGTCAAACCAATCAATTTCCACTCGCGTCGCACACGTGTTATCACTGCCTAGAGAGAACTCTATGAGGCGTGCAGATAAACCGCTATCTCGTAGGGCTCGGACACATGCCTATTGGTGTCTTGCGGTTTATACCTGGCATGTAACGTGCACCTGACATTCACCCTTTGCAGATCATGTTAAGGGTTCTTGGCCTCTATAAAGGCCCTCCGCCACACCCTCCCCAGTATCTACCCAGAGAGCGCCTACCAGTCAGCATTATATATCAGGTAAACCTTGCCATAACTCCGCGCGTCTTTCGTCATCAGAACAGAAATACTTAGCTCAACCAGACAACTTCAATCTCTCCGCAGTTGCCGTTGTAATGTCATATAACGCCGCTAAACCGACAATGAATACACCAATTCCCAATGACGCCACCAGCCCTCCGGTTCTAAATGCCATCGATGGAGGATCGACCCTCCAACAGGACCGTACGGGCGATATATCAATGCCTACCGTTTCCTCGTCGACAGGCAACTCGAGCACTGCAGCGTCCAACGAAGCACCTACGGAACAGTCCGCGATAGGTCCCCCGACAACCGAGATTTCGACAATTCCATCAACAAATGAGGCTGCAGGGGGATATACCGCAGTGATGGAGCAGACTCAAGGTCATCTTCAGCTCATGTGTGCCTCGGTCTCCGGCTTCTTCGCCTACTTCATGAATTTGAAACTCACGCGGAGCATGATCACCAAGACCCCAACATACTTGTGGTTCTACTTGATTCATGGTACCGTTGAAACTACTTCCTACCTCGAAACGTTCTTCAGGAACGTTAAACTTAAGGCTTCCCGGTCTAAGATCCAGGTCGAGGCGAAGCTGAGGAACTGGGACAAAGATCCTAACCAACAGATCCAAACTGCCGGCGGCCTCATCAAGAAACTTATCCTCGAGGATGTCAAGCCATGCACCGAGCAAGTCTCTATCGACTCTGATCTCGAAGTCCTGTGCACATACGAGTGGAAGTTTACACCACTCGAAGGGGGCACTCCCACGATCTATGTTCCTGGGTTCGGCCGGCGCTTCCATTTACCCAACTTGCCCCATAAAGTCTATCGAGATAGCGGCGAGGCTTGGAAGGATCAGCATATCACTTGGGTGTTCGACTTCCAGTTCGAGCCGCTCTTCCAAGCCCTAAGCGTCATGAACCCTAAAATCCGATTCAATAATGTCGATGTGGTCATTGGCAGGAGTAATCTCGTCCTACTAATCGACTGTATGCAAGGCAAGGGAAGACAGCCCTTTGCTTTCGAGCTGAAGCTGGTCGGAAAAACTCTGTTCGTGCACAGCAAGGGGCGTGGTAGGGTCACTGTTCAACGCGAGTCGTACGGCCGAAATTTTGAGGAGGAGTTCACTCAGGCGATTGGTGAGCCCGATGCGGATGGGTACCACCGCGTCCTGCGATATAAGCTGGGTCCGTTGACACTCGTCGGTCGTCTGGAGGCCGACGCGTTTCTGGACGCCGGAGAGAGATCAATCGAGGAAGTTACCGACGACCTCTTCCATGGATACAAAATCATCGACCCTTCATCAGAGAATCCCGGTATCTTTCATGCCAATGCGACGGCAGTCATCGTGGGAGGTCAATATGTCCCGCAGTCCAATATCACGGAGTTGAAGTGCGGCGGTGGGGAATCCACCGTGACCAAGGCATTGCCACAGCTCTGGGCCGGACATTATGATACCATCGTCGTTGGGGATCGTACATCTGGAGAGGTCAAACCAACCAAGAATCCGAGCAAAAACCACAAGAAAGCTCTTGCTCAGAAGCTAGCCAAGACCAAAGGAGAAGAGAAGGCCGGTGGCTATGCTACCTTCTACGGTGCTGCACCAAAAGATGCCAAAGAGGACCGCTCTGACTGGGAGGAGGACAATCAGGCGAGCCTCCAGAAGCTCGTTGGTTTTCTGAAGGACTTGATCGAAGCTGTGGGACAAACCGAAGGAGGCAAGGCAGTGCTGCGTCGAGCCGACAAAAAGGGGCCCATCGAGCTGTACGAGGGCGGCGAGGAGATGACGGCCGCCTTACCGCAGGAGATTGTCAATGTCTTCTGGGAGTAATAACTATGTCATTGAGGGCCGCCCGGCTTTTATGATCGGCAATGCAGCATTGGATCCATATGGGGGTTGATACAGGACAGGTCAAGTTTCTGACTTTTATGGCGTTTGGAGGCTGTGTAATATACCCCGGGCACGACAGATATGCATCTTGGACTTCACGTGAGAACAGTGCACTAGGTACTGTTCCTCGCCTGTCTTCAATACCTCTATAAATGCGAATGTTATACGATGCACTACGTTGACGCGGGAAACCAAAGATGATCGTCCTTGTTTAAGCCTAATAATGAAACACCAACCTCCTTTATCTAAGAGGGATGATTGGAAGACTAACCCAATTAACATATCGCTCACTGAAGCTGACATGGTTCATCCCAGCGAACTTCTTCTCACTTCGGTCCTCAGGGTGATTGTGCTGGAAGATACCACTTCCCTGTGTATCCCCACTGCTGACCTCGAACACAATCTTCCCACCTTTCTCAACCACCACATTCGTCGGCCAGATCTCCACATCTACAGGATACACGTCGCCAGGTATGACCGGCTGCACATCGGTGCTGAAATAGTCGCGATGCGGTAGCCATTCTCGGTGCCGGGGATGCGACGTATTGATCTTACGCAGACTGACACGCAGCCAGCCTTTAGCGAGCGGGATGGGGTCGCCCGCTGTACCGGTGTAGTGTACTTCCTTACCAGAGGGAGAAATGTAGCGGAGCGTGAGAAAAAGGTCGATATCTGAAGGCGTGGGGCCGTTGGCGAGAGGCGACATGGATACGTTGAGGTGGGCTACGACGTGTCCGGTGATCTCGGTCTCATGTTCGAATGGTGGAGTGGTGAATTGCAGCAGCTTGGGGTTTTCGAGCGAGCCGAGCGCTTCATAGGAAAGCTTCTGTGGTCTGGTGACGATGGGTTGTATTTGGGTAAGCGACTTCTCTGGGGTGAGGTAGAATTTGGTATAGCGCGTGCGCGCGATGGGCCATTCGTTCTCCGTCCTACGCTCGTAGACCTTTTCTGCTTCAGCGTTGTCGAAACCGACGTCGCCTTTCCTAAGAACGAGGTCCACTGCTGGAACCTTGCCCTTCACGCTCCATCCTACGCGGTCGTCGCCTTTAAGGAAGGCATCTAGGAAGCTCCGCTGCACTTCCACTTCTTCGGTGTAATAGAACGGCAGATCGTGGCGGCCGGTAATGACGCGTAGGTACTTGAATTCGGACCCTGCTTGAACGTATCCCTCGATGTTGCCACGAAGGTGCAAAAGAATGCCACCCCAGTTAGCCACAGAGAGCAGCGGAACTTGGATGTCGCCCATATCATATTCTTTGCTCGCATAATACTCATCATCGCGAAACCTATTGTTTAGGTTGTCGATATTCTGGTCCTGTCGGTTTTTCTCACGTTCTTCGTCGGGCACATCGCCGTCTACGCAATCAGGGCCCCAGTTGCGTGCCGCGCGACCAGGAAGGCCATATTGGTTAGACACAACTTGCCGGTTCCACCAGAAGTTGATGAACTTGTTTGAGAAGATTCCGCCGTGGCGGCATCGGTCGCGGTAGTAGTCGCTCATGCCTTCCCAGGGCACAATAGCGGCTAGACCCTTTGGCTGCCTTGCAGCAACACGCCATTGCGACCCTGCATAGTAGCTGATGCCGAGGAGACCAACTTTTCCAGACGACCACGGCTGTTCGGCGGCCCATTCGACCACATCGAAGAAGGCTTCGCTTGTGCCGCGTGACATCGTATCGAGAAAACCAGGCGACTGACCGAGTCCACGCTCGTCGGCCCGCACAATCGCATAGCCATGCTTAGTCCAGAATCCAGGGTCCGGTGTTTCCCATGCAGAATGATCTGAATGATGCTCTGGGTTCACCTCGGAGAAGGACTTCGGGTGGAAGTCCTTGTAGTGGATGTCTTTGCCATACGGTCCGTAGGTGACGAGGACAGGGAATTTCTCGCCTGCAGTTTTAGGCCGATAAACATTACAGCGGATAATTCCGTTCGAGCTCGTTTTTAGGGGCACTATGGCGTTCTCTTCGTAAATGTAGGGGAACGACGTCTCGTCCACTTTGAACGCGTCTTCGATCTGGGGAGGCATGATGAGCGTTGTACAATTTGGTATTCCAGAGAACGTACGAATGCAGGATATAAGGTATATGCTGCGATTTCTTGGCAATTTGACTGCAGGATATTCGCGATGTCGCGATTCTTCGGTCCGAGAATGGATGGTCGAAGCTTGATGGCCTCGGGATGTGGAGGGGAGGAAACGAGAATATAACGCTAACCGCTTTCGCTCAGCCGAGGCTTTCCCAAAGCAACACATACTCAGACGTTTGGTTCGGAACTGCCCGGAAACCACTCAGCGGGACGGAAAACAACAGCACAGATCTCCTCTGGGCTTCAATACACATGCGCAAGGCGTGGAACAGAGGCATGCAATACATGAGAATTTTATATCGTCGACTAAAGTGCAGGTTGTGGTAGCTGGAGGCTAATCAAAAAGGGCAACAATGAAGGAGTATGCGCACGCCTTCATACTCGATTTGGAAAGAAGGCATGAGAATTGTACTCATTCAGACTTCTTGACGCCCTGCATATCGGCATAGTCCTCCTCCAGCTTCTTCCCACCCACCTCAACCGGCTCACAAGGTTGCAAAACAAAAGCAATTCTTCCCCATTCTGTTGGATGCTTGTTCCTCCAAGCGTGCATTGTTCCTCTCTGAATCGCCATATCGCCCCGTTTCATGGTCCTCACTTCCCCAGAGTCTAACACTAGATCAACTTCGCCCTCCAGTACGATGCCGTAGTCCAGCGATACTGTCCGATGCATCGGGGACACGGACGCGGGAGGGCAATCGACGATGCGCAGCACGGTACCGCTCTTGTTCACAAGGCCCGGTGGTGATTGTAGGAACGACTTGTATACGTCCAGGTCTTCTTCTCCGTTCAACTGGACTGGGAACCGGCTTGTGACGTACCCCTGGCGGAAGGTAGCGCCGTTGGGAAGGTTCTGTGTGGGATTCTGCTCGGGCAACTCCTTCGAAAAGATGGCTTTGCCGGTCGACTCATCGTGGGTGGTGATGAAACGGTTGAGGCTTGGGAGAGGGTTATCCAAGGAATGCTCGGCGTTCTGCTGTGCCATGTTGGAGATCTGTGTCTCTGGAAAGAAGGTCGAATCGAATCTTGATCAGTAGTCGACCAACTTCAGACTGCGACATCGCACCAAAAATAAACCGGACGCTCAAAAGCCTTATTCAAATGCCGAGTCTGATTGACTTTGGTGGCGTGTATCAACCAGCCCCGCCGTCTCCGTGGAGACCCGAGGTGGAGAGCAGTTCCCGGTCGTGCACCGTGCCTATGCACTAGGATGAAGACGTAACTGGCGCTCTAAGCTCTCTATGGGTCCTTTAGTGGCATAGAGACTTGACAATTCTAACATCGAAATCTAGTTACTACAGCGAGAGTGTGTCTACGCCGACATGCTCGAAACTTACGCTTCACATTTCGGCATCAACAACATTCCTTACGGGATTGCGCGCTCAACCAAGAGAACAGTACCTCAAGCCGTGACGCGAATCGGCAACGAAGTCATATTTCTGTCTGATCTTTCAAAAGAGGGAGCTTTCGCCAAAGTGTCACAGGACTTAACTTCCGTATTCGCCAAAACAACGCTCAACACCTTCGCTGCTCTGCCCAAGGATATCCACGTGCAAGTCCGAGCTACCATACAAGAAGCATACAAAAACTGCCTTCACAAGAGCAGTTCTGAGAATGTCAAAGATGTGACACTACTGGTCCCGGTCCACATAGGCGACTTCACAGATTTCTCCGTGTCCCGCGACCACGTCACCAACGCACCCAAAGCTCTCTTTGGCAAGCCTCAGCTACCCGTAACCTTTCACAATTTCCCCATGGGCTACGCAGGCCGCTGCTCGTCCATCTACGTTTCTGGTACGCCCGTCACCCGCCCAATTGGCCAGTATCTTGAAGGCGGCAAGGCTACATTCGGCGCGTCAAGAGCACTGGACTACGAACTAGAGGTTGGCGCAATCGTGGGCCGACCGGTACCTGCTGAAGTTGCTGTCCATGCGAAGGACATGGACGCCCACATCTTCGGATTCGTCCTAGTCAATGACTGGAGCTCGCGCGACATCCAAGGATGCGAGATGCGCGATCCGCTTGGCCCGTTCAAGGGCAAGAACTTCGCTACTTCGATATCACCGTGGGTTGTGACCCTAGAGGCTCTCAAGGCATTTGAAACACCGGTATCTGCACACGACGAACCTATTGTTCATTACCTGGATGACCCGAACAGCGCTACGTATAACCTTACCATCGAGGCGGAGATAGTGAGGAATGGTACGGCGACGACAGTTTGCAAGGTTGGCTTCGCACACATGTATTGGTCATTCAGACAGATGTTAGCGCATAATGCGATTGGTGGGTGTCCGCTGAACACAGGTGATCTTTTGGCCTCTGGGACGGTGTCTGGGGAGAAGGAGTCGGAGTTGGCTTGCTTGATGGAGCTGACGATGAATGGCAAAGAGCCTAAGACGCTAAGAGACGGGTCGGAGCTGCGGTATTTGGAGGATGGTGATATTGTGCGGTTCACAGCTTTGGCTGGGGACTCGAATTCCGGCGTTGGATTTGGTGAATGTATGGGTGAGATTAGACCTGCCCGGTCATTGTAGAAAGCATAACGTTGAATCTTATACTGTCTACCATACATGGGGTGGATGAAGCCAGACGCTTTTGGTTCCGTGCTAAACAGTCATCACTCGTACACAGTCATCCTAAAGCATTGCATTTCTATCCAAGCAGCTCCCAGTGAGTATTTTCTCAAGCCCAATAATAGTGCAGGTTCTAGACCAATCCTCGACATCCCAGGCTAGGAACAAATGCGGAGAGTCCCACGTCCTCTCCACTTTCCGCATACCCCAGACGCTACCCCACGGGGTAACATCAATGCACAAATGCATGCGGCAATGCCCCTGCCCGTGTTTTCAACATCAAACCATCCATCGAAATCGTCTGCACATCATGACGGGTTTCAAGCACGCGTTCAGTCTTTCCAAAACAGAGGTTCGGAATGCCACACCACCAGGCACTGTTACGCTGATAGGTACAACTTCTCAAACGCATTCGCCCCTTTGTACTAATCATCACCCCGACAGAGCATCTCCAATCGACTGCATCAAGCCGTGTCCACGATGAAATCCGCCTTGTGCCACAACCTTCCATCGACCCGGCCGACCCCCTGAACTTCTCGCGATGGCGCAAATACGGAATATTATTCAGCATGTGCCTCGTCCCCTTTGTGGTAAACTTCACATCTGCGTCGATTGCGAGTGCTCTCCCCGTCTATGCGGCGACCCCCATCTTTGGATTCCCGCCGAAGCCATTTGCGAAGTTGACGCATCTGATAGCCGTGAGTCCCTAGTTTTTACTGTTTGCAATTCGGTGAGTTGGAAGCTGAAAAATGTGCCAGGTCAATATTCTGATGCTCGGAGCCTCGAATCTGTTCTGGGTGCCGCTCTCGTACATTATTGGAAGACGCCCCGTGATCCTGCTCAGTCTGCTGCTTTTAGTATTTTCATCGATGTGGGCGGGGCTCACGACGAGCTTCGATAGCTTTCTCGCTGCGAGATTCTTCATGGGCGTCGGAGGCGGTCCTGCCGATGCTGTTGCGCCCGATGTCGTGGGTGAGATCTTCTTCGTGCACGAGCGTGGTGGAGTCATGGTAAGTACGCCAATATCCTGTAACAGTAACGCTTCTGGGAAGCATTCTGATAATTGGTAGGCTTTTTACACCGTTTTTCTGGCAATGGGCTCCTTCGTTGGGCCGATTGCCGGCGGTTACATCGCCGCACACGACGGCCTTGCCTGGATCCATTGGACCAACGTTATACTCTCCGCCATCGCTTTCGCCATATGCTTCTTCCTTCAGCCTGAAACCTTATACGAACGTGCAGCTCCATCAGCCTCAGACAATGTAGACACTGTAGACAAAACCATAGCTGAGACGAAGGAAGACGTCGCCGTCACCGCTACGAGAACAGACCAAACTTCCTATGCTCCCTACACCTTCCTTCGCTCTCTCAAACCCTTGACCTACCACTCCGGTATCGGCCGGAAATTCCTCGCGCCTTATCTCACACTGCGCCTCCCAGGCGTCTGGCTGGTTTCCCTGTGGTACGCAGGGCTGGTCGGCGGCATCGTGACCATCAGCATGGTAGCGTCCCAGATCGTTGCATCGCCACCGTATCTGTGGGGCGAAGCCGTGGGCCTCGTCAACTGCGGCGGGCTGGTTGGCGCCGTCCTAGGTTGCATCTATACCTACTTCGTGGCGGATATCACCACAAAGCGCCTGGCGAAGAAAGACATCCATGGCTACAGCGAGCCGGAGTCTCGTATCGTTACTGCGCTACCGGCTTTGTTCATCTCTACGGCCGGCACCATCATTCTCGGCGTTGTGGCCCAGAATCCGTCGCCGAAAGGCTGGGTCGGGTTGCAAGTCGCGTTCGGCATGGTTGCGTTCGGGTTGATGCAGGCGCCTAGTGTGGGGTTCAACTATCTCATTGAGAGCTATCCGGCGATCGCAGGGGATTGTTTCGTCGCTGTGACGTGCACGAGGGCGATTATCGCCTTCGCATGGACATTTTTCGTTGGGAGCTGGACGCAGGGGACGGGCTATGCAGAGCCGTTTGGGATATTCGGGATGCTGCTGGGTGTATTCGGGTTGTTGACTGTGCCTTACTGGCTGTGGGGGAAAAGATTAAGGATTGCGACTGCGGAATGGGTGAGGATTTGATCTAGGGGTATAACTGAGCGGAAGGATCAGGACTGGTTCAGATGGGCATATCCAATGCGGTAGCGAGTTCAAGATTTGGTTCGAATCGGTTCCATCCATTGCGGGTATATAAGTCGGTAAAGCGGTGGCTATCTCGATGGTTTATTGAAGGTTCTTTCCCCTTTTATGTGGTCCTTCTGTTTCCGCTGTTGTTCGGCACGAACCATTGGTACGCGACGGGGCAACCCCACTGGGTCCTCTCCACCTGTGAATGGACAGTATTATGGTGATACCTGGGCAAGGTGCAAACGGAGCGCAGTTGCTTAATTGACACCCGCGAGAGCGCTTCCGATTACGTAGTTTAAAGAAAGAATAAGAAATGGGAAAGGTGAATAGGCGCCACTGTTGACCACCGTCTGAGCGCACGGTATTCAACAAGATACATAGAACCTATCGACATCAACGAAAATGATCGCTGCCACCCAACATATACTACAATTTATATCAAAGCCCATCTCCTCAAGCCCGCGCGGACACCAAAGAACAACGAAGCACCCAAACACGTAAGCAACGGCACCCCATACACGCCCAGCCCGATCAAGATGCCCTGCTCAAAGAAGCCGAGCGCTATCCACTCCGCGCGTTTCTCCTCCTTGATCTCTTTGGTTGCGTCTTCTAGCAACTTGGTCACATCTCGTGACGAGGTATCCACGAGGCTCTTCGCGGTATGGCTTTTGGAAAATTCAACGAGCACAGGTGCAGACCGCACGAAATATTCCTTGACGTACCGCTTCTCCACGTTGAGTTCGTGGAGAAGCGGTGCCTTGGGCCCGAGGAGGAGCTCCGAAGGGATGTGGTTGATGAAGGTGGCGTCGGCGTGGATGAACTGAGCGAGATACTTGGCATGGCCTGCAGCGGCGAAGTGGTACGCCGCGCTCAATCGTTCATCTGAATCATTCGAAATGAGATCGATGGCGTGGTCGAGCGACGATATAGTGGTTATGGCGAGGATCGCGGCGTTGTCCCTTAGTGGCAGAGGGACATGCGTAGTGTGTCGGTTTGTGAGCTCCACGATGGCCCCCGCAGAGCCTTGGGTGATTATGCTCGTCTCCCAGTCTTTGTTGGATTCTAGCGAGGCGAGAGCTTTGCTTATAGTCTGCTTCCTCGAGTGGTGGACCGTCTGCGCTGGGGCTGATGTATCATTTGCCACCGGAGACGAGATGCTCGCAACATGGCAAATCGCATAGCTTAACACCTTCTCGACAAAGGCTGTCTTGACAAACTCATTTACCAAGACCAGATCGGGTGCGTAGGGCGACGTGCCGCCAAAATTGAAACGGGCCGCTACGAGGGCTTCCGCAGCTGCGGAGAGATCTGCAGTGCGATCTACGACAGCGACAACTCTGCTTGATGATGAGACGAGCTGAACGTGCGTTGGTTGTGGTACATGCGTCTCCTGCAGAACTGACAGGGCGTTCGATAGCACATCTTGGGATGGTTCCTCCGAGATAATCTGGAACGTATCCGGCTGAAGAGCTCTGGGAAGGATGGCGCGAAGCAAAGAGGGGAGGGCGCGAGGGGTCTTGTCTAACTGCGACTCGCGTTACTTCAAGCATTCCAACATCGCAAGCTACAGCAGTTCTTACCCTCAACGCAACACAGTTTCCCGCTGCGAGTGCGGCACTCAGCGGCGCAACCACGCTCAGGAACGGCGTATGTCCGAGGTTCGGCTCGATGTACACCACGCCCCAGGGTTCAGTTCGGTCCTTCGCGTCTTTCCCATGTGCAGGTCTGTATTCGCGTTCCAGTTCCTTCTTCGGGTCAATCGACGCATGCCATCCCTTTACGATATTGAGCGCTGTCGCAATCTCGATGGCGGCTTCGGCATCCGTGTAAACCGTGTCCTGTCGAACAGCGCTCCGTAACGATTCCGTTTGCTCGCGCAGCGTGTCATGCAAGGACTTTATTTGTTCGCGTCGGAAATATGCATTGTCGCAGCGGGAGGTGAGCGCAGTCGCGTATAAGTCGTCAAAAGGGGCCGCCGTCATTGCCGAGGTAGAAGAGCAAAGTTTGGAAACAGTGCTTCTTAGGCCATGGGGCGTTGAGCTCTTCTTACTACTCAGCTGAGATTCTACAACCGGCATCGTTGCAAGCTCGTGTCTCGCGATCGGCACGGCGGAGACGCGCGGGGTCCTCCACATCCCGACGCTCGCCCGCACCACTCCCTTGCATCCCGGAGGTAACAGCCGAGGCCGCCCAGTAATGGTACCTGGCGACTTTCAATGATGTGAAGGTCGGAAATCGACCTTTTCAGCAAGTAGACGCCGATACTCGACATCTGCCATTCCCAGCATGTCCGTGACAACAACCTCCAACGCGCAAACCTACAGCCTCCGAGCCACGCTCGCCGACTATGAGCTCCACCACACTCCAGTAAACGAACCTCTCGATACTACGCTAAACGCGCATCCTTCCCCACATCCTTCGACACGCAGCAACCCAGCAAACTGGCCGACCAACGAGCGACGAGTTCCCCCGTACCGGCCTGTGAACACTGAGCTGGACCAAAGCCAGAGGCGGGTGTATTTGAGTGGTGCTGAGCGGGCGTTTGTGACCGTCATGTTCTCTGGCGTGTTTCTTGAGGCAGTGAGTGGAAGTTCTGGGTCCCAGATGGTGTTGCAAAATGGTGCTGACGAATGCATAGACTGCGAGTAAGGTGTGGAGGGCAACCATCGGGCGATTCTGGAATGTCACGTACAAAATAGGTGGAGAGTGGTGATGGGAACTGGCGGTACTTTTTGGCATGATCACACCACTGGTTCATTGTATACAAACATACCCTCGCATTTCAATGAGAAATGGCGTGAATTTTCGTACGACCTCTGTATCGGAAGAGGCATTGGATTATCAAGGCCTCTTACTAACGTACAATACTCCCATCGTATGCTTTTGGAGAATGGCCTCGATAGGTAGCTAATGCGACTTATCCACATGAAATGTAGTGCCAAATTAGCTTCTAGAACACATAACTTACAACTAGGGAGTGGTCACTGAAACTATCTTCTGGAAGTCGACCTGAATATATGTATTTGAAAGCCTTAGCACTAATACGAGATACGCATTCAATGGGATCAAGAAAGCCTTCTCGCACCCTTTACATCACTACCACCTCGACCTTCCACAATCTTCGCCTCTACTACTTCAAACACTGGTATCTCGGCCAGCCGATCAACAATATGGTGCAAAGTTGGCAGCTTCTTCCAATTCAATGCATCGAACTTGATCTCCGCGCGTTCAGCTACCAGCGTGCGTTCAATCTGTCGGAAAGCTTTGGCCTCCTCCTCGTTCGGAACGAATCCGACATAATCGACATCTCCCTGCCCACGCTCTTTGCTACCGTCCGAAGCAGTCTTGGGGATGTACTTGTGGAAGAAGAGACCTTCTTCTTTCGTATTTGGCGGACCAGCAGAGTTCTGCGCTCCATCTAACGGCGGCTTCGCTCCGAGTCCGGTAAGCGAGAAATCCATAAAGTTGTTGCCCATCCACCCAGCTGTCAGTCGCCAAGTGTCTGCAACTCTAGTGACCTCGAGAGAGGAGTACACTTTCGGCATACCGAGCTCTTCTCGTCCACTAATAATCGGATCCGGGAGATTTTCGAAGAGTACCGGGAGATACGTTCCTAGCACCTTTTCGCCATTCTCTTTGGTGTACTCGATCCCGTGGATATACAGCCCGAAATGATTGTATCCATGGCCACCAAGCCACTCGAGGTTGCCTAGCGAAGATAGAGAAAATGTAGCATAGCAGTTGGTATCTGCTGACGCAAACTTGAAATGAGGAGGAAGCAAGCTTTGTAGGAGCGTCCGGGAGGATTTGAACTTGATGCTCGCAGTGCTGAAAGTGGAGTGCGTCCAATCTCTGGCATTGCCGAGGTGATCCTGCCGTGGGCCAGGGAACGGTCCGAAAGCTACGGGCATGCGTCGGTACGACTGTGGTTTGCGAGCCCACTGCCACTCGCGCAGTTTCTGGCTTGTATGATGCCACTCGTCGTGGCCGAAGTTTTCGTCCGTGTAGCGGATTGCATCAAGGGGAGGGCCCGCGCCAACGTCTTTTCCGGCAATACGAGAATAATTTTGGATTCGCGATGCTCGTTCGTAGCGGCACTGCTCGTACAGCTTGAGCCGTTCCGGTATCTCGGCTAAGGGCGTCCCTAGTGGAAGGATGCATGCTAAGGAGGCGGCATCCTCGATGGCCTGTCCTGCGCCTTGACCCTGATCTGACAATGGTCAGCGCATGCTTTTGATAAAAAAAAACATATGATCACTCTTACATGGCGTGAAAGGATGAGCTGCGTCCCCAATCAGTGCAAGACGCCCCTCTGTCCATGTCGGAAGCGGATCCATGTCCAAAAGATCCCAAACTTTCAATGTGTCCCTGTCAGCCATGCTCAGAATCCTAAGGATGGCTGGGTGCCAGTCTTTGTAAACTTCCAGCATTTTGTCGAGGTTCGCAGAATTTTGCCAGTCGTCGGCTTTCTGACCCTTCACTTCAGACTCAGATGTCGGATGTACGCAAACGAAATTCAGGAGCTTGTTATGCCTCGTTGGGTAGATGACAATACGTCGATCCTTGCCATGGATAATGTTCAGGTGACCATCTCTCTCTACCAGTGGCTTTGTGACAGGATCCTCAAGAGCCCGAGAGCGCGCCATCGTGAATCGAAAGGCGCTTTTCCCGGATCCAAACGGTCTGAAGAATTGTGATCCAGGTAGAGCATAACGGGATTTGGAGTGCACTCCATCCGCACCAATAACAATATCCGCCTCGAATGTTTCTCCAGACTCTAGAGTAACGGTCCCTGCTGTGCTGACGCTGGCTACGCGACTGGAGGTGCGAAGTACAGCCGGTGCCCCAGGTCCGTCTTCCGCAACCGCTACTTTCTTTAGTTCCGAATGAAGGTCAACGCGGTGCGCCATAAGCCATTTGTGTTGCCACCTTCCGGCTGATCTCCACAAGGGAACTTCGAACATGGGCTGTAAATCCGGGGAGGACTGCGAGAAGATTGTGCATGGGACGGCACCCAATTCTTCGAGTTTGATGCCTAATCATGAAGTTACAAAGTTAGCTAAGACATGTTTCTTCTTTGTTGTTTTAGTCTTCTGTGTTACCCTAGGATACGGTACAACAGCGGACTAGAAGACATAGCCACTTCGTGACAGTGTGCTACTTACCCATCCTCAGAAGCAGACCAGTCGCGTTGGGTGCCATGTGAACGGCTGCTCCTAGTTCGTTGGCAAATCGAGACTGCTCTAAGAGAACAACGCGGTGGCCCTGTTGCCGAAGGAAGATCGCCGCACTCAGCCCCCCAATGCCCGCTCCCACAACAAGAATGTTGAGCGGTGTCGTGTCACTCTCAGAATCCTGCGCTCCATTTGCGGACGTTTTTGTTCTGTTAGCAGTCGAATCTATCATATTCGTCATCCTCTGGGGTTGTGGCAAAAAAGACAGCCAATAGATCGAGAAACAGAAGCCAAATCTGCGATATATCAATGGCAGACTTTTGAAGTAGCATAGCAACTAAAACTCCTCCGCGAGGGGCAAATAATGAAAATAATCGTATTATTACGGCTGCTCATCCTGGGACCAGTTTCCTCGTGACCAGGGTCGGAGCGTTGTCTCGGTAGCCTCCACATCCCGAATCGCGGGGCACGAGGGAGCTCGTCTTTTACGAGTCGACAGCCACGACCACTGTGGCTAGTAGCTCTTCGAAAATGAGCTTCTTGCAGCAAAGTACCTTCGGGGTGCACGAGTTCTATTCTAGCGTCGTGCTACACTAGTGTAGTACACTAATGCTCATAAGTAGGGGCGTAAGGACAGTAAATTAATTAATTAGTTTTTAAATTATAGTATATTTTAGAGATACTTTTATTTTTTAGTATACTATTTTAAATTTTAATATTAATTATTTTATTTAGCTTATTACTGTTTTTATTAATAAGTTTTTTTAGTAAAATTTACTACTTTTTATATATTTTAGGTATTTTTACTTTTTATAAAATTATAATAGGCTCTTTTAATAGAAGTAATAATAAAAGTATAAAAGAAATTTTTACTTTTAGTATAGTTTAGCGTTATAGATAGTATTATAATATTAAAATATAAAAACTTATTTTTATAAAATTTATATTATGTTCCTTTAATAAAGTTAGTAAATACGAGTATTATTATAGTATATTTTATATTTTATTAATATTTTTAATAGCGTCTAGATTTAGTATAAAATTACTTTTAAATATAATTTAAATAAATATAAATATTATAGACTTATATAGTATAAAAAGTTAAAAAGTTTAATATATTTTTAAAATTTATTAGAGTACTATATATTTCCTAGTATCTTACTAGAGGAGTGCCTTATTAGGAGCCTTAGCAGAGTACGTAGGTTGTAAAAAGTGTCCTCACGTCGACAAGCTAATAAGCTACTCTAAGCTCTTCCTATCTAGCCTTCTTATTAATTTGGTTATCCTAATTTACTTAGGCGGATAGAAATCGTGCCTCGGAGGTGTCAAGAGCTCTCTAACGAGTGCTGGCCCGGGCATCGACGTTCGGGATAAGCCATACTATATGCTTTTGTGCTCTTCCAAGTTACACTGTACAGCATCGGCCATCTGGTGAACTGAACGTTGCACTAAAGGTATCCGTGATTTCAGGACCTTATAAGCAGATTGATGCTACACGCTGTTACAATGACTTCATTCTCCGTGACACCTTCGTGATGCCGTACTCGGTAGAGGTGGATAATTAGCGTAGAAACTAGACGGTATCAACAAACACCGATTACTTCGTGGCAGAACGAAGAACTTCCATCAGCTGCACCAGGTTCTCCACCAGGGGCGGGCAAACCCCAGTAGTCTCGTGGCTGTTTCGTAGCAACTGCGATACTGATCCAAGTACACGAGCAGCGTTTCGGAGCGATATGTCCGCCTGGGTTGAGCTTTGCCTTATGGCTGGCTCTCCTCGATTGAGCTTAACGAACCGCTTAACATCCTTTTCTTCGGTCTCGCCCAGTACTATAGCTTGCGTATCATCATCAGACTCGTGGCTGTTGTTTGTATCAGCGGCGTGTTTGAGTAAGCCATAGACCCACAACACAAGACCAGCTTGATACACTGTCATGGCGTAGAAATTCTGCAACGTTCCTGGAGGCAATCGTTCTGAGATCTTGAGGATTTGCGAGGCGTGCCATATTGCTTGTCTTGCTCCAACGGTTGAAGACCAATCCCGTATGGAAGGGTATGCATGTCTGGCTTCATCAGGTCCCGCCCTGCCAGCAAATGTTTGCACATCATCCAAAGGTACATTTAGATGCATAAGTAAAGCTTCCACAACGAATAACTCCCGGCTTCGGTTCGAATTATGACTGTGTTTGAAGTCTTCGCAAAGCTTTATCAGTTCCTGTTGGCGTGAGGAGAGCAGCAGGCTGTCCGCAAAGTGCTTTCTAGACGCCACGGCTTGAAGTTGTCTGTAATCCCAGATCATGCCCCAGATCATGTATAGATACGCCGTGCTGGCTCCAGTGTGATCAATAAGGTATTCGGGATCTTCCATACAGTCGAAAAGCGTTTGTCTCTTTGCTATGGTTACAACAGTGGAGAGGTATGTAGCTTTCCAAGCCGTTGCTGATGGTGCCTGCCACAAGGCATCTGAATGGGGTAAAGGCACGCGCATCTCAGCGTACGATATCAGCGGTGGCTTGAGTAGAGCCATCGAGGACTGCCGGTCAAACTCGAAGAATCTATACACAAGTCGGAGCCAAGATTCCTGAACAACCCATTCTCTCCACTTTTCTTGTAGTATTGGGCCTTCGTCGCTCGCAAGCGGGTGTATCTTTTTCCATGCGGAGCGACCAAACCATCCACCCCTGCGGAGCATGGTAACTGGAGGCTGGAGAAAGCTTTCTGCGATTTCCATTTGGCGGCTCATACCGCTCCACATGCCCAGCTCGCATAGAAGAAGTTGCATCTAGATTCGTAAAGAGAGTCAGGAAATGTAGTTCAACATGCAATTTCATTTTTTTTCGGCGTACCTGCAGATATTGTATGTCCCGGATCTTGCTATTATCTTCATCGATAGATTTGGCCATTGCCACACGGGCGACTTCGTGTAAAGCAAGACCGAGTCTTCGCAGGAGGTCGTCCGGGGCAGAGAAAGATCCTACCGCGATGATGCAAGCGAGCAACAGAGGATGGATATGGTTAGGAGAAAATAGAGGTATATGAAAACATGACGCTGCGTCGATTGAAGAGGCAGTAAAGAAGACCTGGACCATACCGTCGAGAAGATCAAGCGACGGAAACCCAGCAGCGATTCGTTTTGTATTCGCGGTGCTAGAGTTTTCGATTACAAGGGCGAGAAGTTTATCTCTGGCGGTATACGAAAGTCGCTCGCTTGTGATGTTCCGGACCGGGACATGGGACGGTGATTGGCCTTCGCTGTCTCCGTCGGGAAAGGCAAGATGCGATTCCGCTGCCCTCATTGGATTCGTCTTACTACGTGGCAGGTAACGCCAAACGCTTCCATCGAACGCCTTTGCTCGATCTACAACTAAGGCGTCGTCAGATCTATGCTGGGAGCAATCTTCAGTAATGTGACTGTCGTGGGAAGTTCCCTCATACTGAACACATCCCCGCGTGACGCTTTGATCAAACAATCCAAAGTCAAACCCACTGAAATCAATGTCCCAGTTGAAGCTATGCTCAACAGGTGCCCGTGGCGTGACGTAACCCGACAAAGAAGTCTCTAAAGCTGGCATATGTCGAAGAAAGTCGGGCACATGCGCATCTCCAGGAGAACCTTCGCTAAAAGACATTGCTGTGTCCTGCATGAACATTGGAAGTGCATCTGCGTCTTGCATCTGCGCTAGCCCAACATCTGCAAAGTCTGTATTCACGTCCTGCACTTCATGCCAAGACGATGGCATGTGCTGTGCATCCATCATCATAGCTCCCTGCACTGCCTGTTCCAAGTGGTGATGTGACGTTTGTGGTCGAATGATCGGTGGGCTTGGTGGGTGTGGATTTAGGTTATTTGAAAGATCCAGTAGGTCTTGAGCGGCATCAAGTTCCTGTGCATCATCCAGCTCTCTTGGTGCTGTTGTTGACAGTCGACATTCGAGATTCTTCTGCCGGCATCTGCGGCAAGGCTTCTCGTCTTCACATCGCAGATGGCCTCTCGAACACTCTTCGCATGCTTGTCCAACGCGACTTTGACGGGATGCCTCGGTTCTTGACCGTTTTGTACCATTATCGGACGAATGATTCGCAACATGTCTTTTGAGTAAATCGCTTGGGCTTGTCAGCCAATGTCGGGTTGGCCGATCTTGGGGCGCTACCTACACTCTCGCAAAGCCTTTGGAGCAAGTAGGGCACACATAAGGCCTTTGCTTAGTATCTGGTCTTTTTTAGCTTTCCGCTAGGCTCAGGAGTGGCTCAAGGATGCTTACGCGATCGAACATGTCGCATCAAGTGGTCTACGCGGATGAAGGTGCGCTTGCACGTGCTACACTGGAAGAGCCTCTCCTTTCTTTCCGCTTCGGGTGTAGGCGCAGAGTCTGATGCCGTCATCCTTGTGGGCTGCATCCTCTTCTCGGGGCAAAATGTGGAGAAGAATTCGGATGCAATGAGATCTGGGTGGACGCGGAGAGATAAAAAGTTGTCTTCCGCGGCTTCCGACCTCGGCTAGCGATTCGTGAGCTCCCCCACATCCCGAGCCCCTTGTTCTAAACGGATGGTGCTAACTTTGCGAAACAGTGACTATCATTGCTATCTTCAGGCTTCAGACAGATAGACGCGTTTCCAGAATTGAGCAGCAATTCTACTCTCGAGGTCTTCCAGCTTTTCACCAAGCGACCACAGGGAACACGATGCCTCTTCCACCAGTTCACTTCTTTTCTCATGGCTCTACAATGATGCTAGGCGAGGAATCTGCCTCGGCGACTTACTGGAAACAATGCGGCGACTTAGCTCTCGCCAACAACATCAAAGGCGTTATCATGATGGGCGCACACTGGGACGCTCGCGGGACCAATCGCATTGACGTCGCGATGAATCCTAACCCCAAAAAATCACCGGTCGCCTACGTCCACCCGTCAAAATATGTCGACTACGAGCTGAATCCCGACCTGAAGACTGGGAAGCGCGTTATCGGAATGCTCAACGATGCGGGTTTCAATGCTCGAGGTTGCGAGACTTTCGATTGGATTCATGACACATATCTGATCTTGATAAGAATGTTTCCTGGAGGATGCCCACCGACAACGATCGTGAGCATGAATGCGAGGTTCGACCCGCACCTACACGCGAGAGTGGGCAGTGTTGTTGGAAAATTGAGAGAAGAGAATTACCTCATCATCGGAACAGGGGGTGCAGTACATAATTTGTATCGAAATCACTGGTGGCAGATGCTGCGATACTCGGACAATTTCGCTATGCCGGTGCCACCTGACGCGGCCATGCTAGAATTCAGGCAGAGTGTGGAGGACGTCTTCATAAGGAACTGTCGAGCAGGCATGAAGAAAGGAGCCTTGGTGAACGGAGTGACACGACTGATGAAGCATCCTCAATTCAGAGATGCACATGGAACTGACGACCACTTCATGGCCGCCTGTTTCGTTGCCGGCGTTGTGGATGCTTGCGAAGGAATTGCCGATAATGGCTGTGTACTGGGAGCTGAGGACTGGGAGCTTGTCAATATGTGCAATAGTCAGTTCACGATAGGGAAATGGATGTCACTGGAAGCTTGACTGGAGTGTGATTAGATTCACCTGAAAACTATTTTATTCCAAGGTTCGCCTTCGAAGCGAATGCCCTCTCTAAATGAAATTTAGTAGTACGAAACCGCTCTTGAACATGAACATGCACTCCAAGCACCCGAGCTGAAACCTGTTCGTTGATCTTCGTCGCCTCCGGGATGATAATCGAACGAGGACACTTCTTCGAATCCGCTCGCTGCATCTGCCTCTTGCGCTGCACTAATATTCAATACACGTAACTCCGGCATTATAGTTCGACTGCTACACGTACCTGCCTTCAACATATTGATTAGGATCGGTTGCCCTCCAGAAGAGCGGAAGGGCACGCGGAAGATAGGTTTTGTAAGGTCTCCAATGTCTCCAATGTACGTGGATGTTTGGCCGTCAGCAGCGGGGCGACCGGCCTCCTCAACTGTCAATTCATCTGTTTTATTGCAGAGGAGAAGATGCATCAACTGTTCGTTCGCCAGCCAGCCTTGGTGCGTATATCTCACACCTTGTAGGAAGTCTTTGTGAGCGTGATTGTGTTCGAATTCACGCTTACAGCCACAACAGCAAGGCGGTCTTCTGTATAAGTAAAACAGATCTCGTGTCCTAGATACTTTTATGTGGGCCTTGGTATATACTGCATTGAGCATCGTGCACGCAAACGTTGCCGTGGTATTCGTTGCCACAACCGAGATCTATTAGCGCGGATGGATTAGACACTTGGAGCATCCACAAACTCCGCCTACATTTGTCATCCGCTTCCCCAATGTATATCATGTTCTTTAGTTATTATACCATGTGTTAAGGTCGTTTAACACGATAACGGACAACGCTGACAAAACCTTCCGCCTAGATATTTCCGAAAATGTCGCAGCCAAGAACGTCAATGGGGCGTTCGATTTTCGAAACTCGCTTCACAAATGCTATGCAAACAACTTCGGATTGCCGTCGTCATCCGGCTATTCCTACGTTCCTGCGATCAGGCTAAATCCGGCAACCCAAACGCATCGCTAGCTGGTTTACCGCACCCCACATATAGTCAAATTCGCCTCAATGTGAGACAGAGCCATACATCGTGGGGAGCTCCCTTTCCGGTCTCGCAGATGCCCAATAAGGTACACAGCCCACATTGCTATTCTGGGGAATGCTGGTTTTCTCGCCTTCCCAATATATCCAATTCCGTTACCCAAGCCAAAATTCTCGTGAGTGCCAAGAATTGCAGAGTGGGATGGTTACTCAAACGGCTCAGAGGAACTTCTGCAGCCCTGGCTACGTCCCTAGAGAACATTACACGACGTTCGAATTCTTCCATCAATCGTCGGACAGCTTTTACAGACCCTCCTTCTGGTACACTAGGCAAGAGTCCACATCAGGAATCAAGGCCAGGCAACATTGTGTTTTGGCTCACTCAGTACCTCCAGCTGGCATGCACTCCGTGCACGATGAGCAGTATCGTCAAACCCTGCTAGGTCATGGATGCACATTAAGATCTGTGAACAATGTTTTAGCAAATTTTACTGGCAGTGACTGCCACATCAAGTTTTGGAATTGTTGGCTGTTCACCACCATGTGGCGAAAGGTCAGGGATACCTAGCTAGCCAATAGCCGAGACGTTCCTCGTTTATTATATTATAATCACGCCCACGATGTTCCGTGGCCCGCGAGGACGGTTCATATGCAGAATGATTAAACGCCTTGTCTCGCAAATTATTGCGCAGTATTCATGAGTGGCCATGTCCCTACATAAGAAGACACCGCCCATCCTCAGCAGTCGCGGTTCTTCAGTGGCACAATCTCTGCAGCGGATACCATCAATTCAGTATGAAATATTCCGGCATTCTCCCCCTTCTTGCCACTACTGTAGTGGCCGCGCCGTTGGAAGCGCGCCAGGCCACATGCAAGGCCCCCACCACGTTTCCTACCAGCGCGAATTCAAAGCTTCCCAATCCGTTCAAGTTCTTCGACGGCACTGATGTCAAGACCAAGGCCGATTTCGAGTGCAAGAACAAGGAGGTACTGGCGGCTTTTCAGGCCCAGGAACTCGGAACCTTCCCACCGAAGCCGTCCACATTCTCCGCCACATACTCCGGATCAACTCTTTCGTTCACGGCCGGTGAGGGCGGCAAGTCCATCACCTTCTCCGTCAGTATCAGGGGCAATAGCGGTTCCAATGTCCCCGCTATCATCGCCTATGGCGGCGCGAGCATTCCCATTCCAGCCGGTATCGCAACAATTACTTTCAACAACGATCAGATGGCGCAGCAGTCAGGAGCAGGGAGCCGCGGAAAGGGCAAATTCTACGACCTCTACGGCTCCAGCCACAGCGCCGGTGCTCTGACGGCGTGGGCCTGGGGTGTCGACCGTGTTATTGATGCTCTCGAGGCCACCACTGGCCACAACATCGACACCAAGCGCATCGGCGTAACTGGCTGCTCCAGGAACGGCAAGGGTGCTTTCGTCGCCGCCGCCCTCGTCAACCGCATCGCCCTCGGCATCCCGCAAGAGTCCGGCGCTGGTGGTGCCGCGTGCTGGCGCATTTCCGACTCCGAAAAATCCAAGGGCAAAAAAATCCAAACGGCGTCCCAGATCGTCGGCGAAAACGTCTGGCTCTCTCCTCTCTTTAACGCGTTTTCCACCAGGGCCAACACCCTTTCGATCGACCACCACCAGCTCGCTGGTCTCGTCGCTCCTCGCGGCCTCATTGTCATTGAGAACGAGATTGACTGGCTTGGTCCCGTATCGACCACCGCGTGCATGAAGGCGGGTCGCTTGATCTACAAGGCACTTGGTGTGCCGGATAACATGGGTTTCACCGGCGCAGGCAACCACAACCACTGCTCATTTCCTAGCAACCAAGGGAGCGATTTAACGGCATTCATTGAGCGGTTCCTGCTCAATAAAAACGGAAGCACAGCGAACATCGAGAAAGGTCCTACAGCTGATGTTAACTCGTACATTGATTGGACCGCGCCGACGTTGTCTTAGATGGTATGGGAATAGGGATATGGATTGCGATCAGGTGTAGAGGACATTTACTTGCGGTTTGTAGTGGAAGTCATGTAAACAAGACGATTCGAGAGTTCAATGGAGTGCCATCTAGTCGCCTGGTTAGCGGATACGCATGTCACCTGTGAGAGGGTCACAGACTGATCCGGACTCCTCATTTATGTCGCTGCCCACGTCTTCCCGAATCGCTTTATCTGATGCTTGTGCAAGTCGCACTTGACAAGGCCTCGAGAAGGAGGGTCCCTCGGAATAACGGCAGATGCTGGTTGGATCGGTATGATTGTGTACAGTATAGGGTTTCTCGAATGACGTACAATAGCTTCCTCGCGCTGAGCCTCATCGCCTCTCGGTTTTAACCTTTGGGGCGTTTTCCATCGCGTAATATTTGTCATGTTCTCGTTCAGCCGCGCCGAGTGAGCGATAGAGAATCCGGTCGCTAAATTGTAGTACGCAAATTTTAGGTGGAATTTCTTAGCGCGTATATTTGGATTGTATCGGTTTATCGCAAGTGACCTTCATGCGCCGTATTGAGCCTTTGAGATTTTCCTGAATAGGGAAGACATCTAGTACGCATTTCGCACGTCCCATTAGAGACCATCATCGGGTGTAGCCGGTCTGGACGTAAGACGTAACCTAGATGACAGGCGAGGCTGCCCGCTTTGGATGATGATGTCGAGTCCGGCTAACAACGACACCACGGTCATCTGTAGGTGAGAACGGCAGTCGTTTCGAGTCACGCTGTCCTAGCAAAGCGACAGTTTCTATGCGTTCAATTGTTGCATTGTACTGGAGAGAGATACGTTAGCTGCGACGGCATGTAGTGGTCGAACTTCTTTCCTCCACATCGTGCCCAGGTGGCCATTGGTGCACGTGGGTAGAAGGGGTCCGGGGCCGGGGAATGCAGCGACAACGTGGCGGCTTTGACGAAGTGCTAGCTCACATGGGAACGCGTATAGCGCGTTGGAAGGATGCTCCCAGCGGCCGGGCGCATAAATCTGGAGGTGTCTCGGGCTCCCCCGCCAGGTTGGCAGCTGGCGTGCCAGCATTAGACCGGCCGCTATGTCGTGCATTGCTGCGGCCCGGCGCGGCGGCCCAAGATACTACGGCATTAGGGTGCGGGGGAGACACAGCGGTCTTGTTATCGGTATCCTACTTTACAGCAGCATACAAATTTGCATAGTGATGGACAACCCTGGAGGAATTGGTGCCAAGGTCCTGTGACCGGCACGTGGTGCACTAGGCCACGTTGGGAGGCGATTACTAACCGGAAAGCGGCGTTCAACTCCACCCTCACAGTTTCTCGCGAACGCACCCCATCCCGATATCCCACCGCGCGTCTGCCCGCATCTTAGCCCCGTGCGCAACACGCTCCCACGACGCGTGCTGCCACTTTCTCGCCCTGCTCGGCGCGCTTTTGCGCTTGCACACCTCCCCACACCGAATTTGCACAGGTGGCCTCCGCTTGCCTCCCTTTGCGAATTCACCCTCGGCGCATCACCGGCCCTGCTTCATCAGCCTCATCCGCTGAGGTCCCCCCGCGTGCACCACCGCGCTTGATAATGTCATAGCAGTCGCCTGCGCGCGCTCAGTCACTTCCTCGCGACATCTCTCTCGCTTTCGGCGCGTTCGGTGGCGCCTGTTACCTTGCGCGACGGCCGCGTCTAAAGCGTTTTCTCGATTCGGAACGGCCTTCTCGCGCACCATACCACACCACTGTCTTTACAGTCGCTATGGCTAGCGTTCAGGCACCCTCGGGCATCCAGGGCCCCGGGCAGCTCCCCGCTGGCCTGACTAAGGAAATGGTCGGACAGGTCTACGCTGTACGTATACCTCCGTGCTCACTCACTCCACTTCGCGATGTCGCATATGCTTCCCCCCTCGTTTGCCGTTGCCGACGAGTTGCTAATAGTCAACAGAAATACCAGCAGATGAAGCAGAATGGCGTGTCCGAGACAGATCCCGAATACCTCAAGGCCAAGAATCTTCTCACTCTCGTACAAAAGCAGCAAACCGCGCGTACGCAACAGCTACGGATGATGCAGCAGCAACAGTTGCAGCAGCGTCAGCCCGGCCAAAGCGACCAACAGCCACAGCAGAACGGCGCCGCGGCAGGCATGGCCAATGGCTCCAAACCCACAGCACCTGCCGACAGAAAATCTGTAGCTCCACTACAAGTCTCTGGCGCGGCTTCATCCGGCCAGGTAGCGTCCAGCGATGGTCAAACACCAACATCGGCTACCGCTTCCGCCCCAGCCTTCACCCCGGACCAGCTTGTACTCTTGCGCAAGCAGATCGCCGCCTTTAAGCACTTGTCAAAGGGTATGGCTTTACCAGCGGCCATGCAACAGCAACTCTTCGCTACCCAACAGGTGAAGAAACAGAGTACTTCCGAGGCTGTTGCCACGGCTAGCCAAGTGCTCGATAAAGCAACTGGCGTTGTTAAAACTGCTGGCGCACACGGTCCTATTCCCAACTCAAAAGCGCCTGTCCGGCGTTTGAACCCTGATAGGTTCAGGAACCCTTGGAGCGTGCACAACGTCAAGGAAGACATCAACTACATCACACATACGTATCGTTCCCAGCGTCCCTACATTTCATCCATCATGCCGCTCGGTGTGAACATTGAGGAAGTCCGAAAAGAGATGAACCTGATCGATGCGCGGGAGCGAGAGGCACGTGAAGTCATCTTGTACAACCGCTTGTCAGCCCGGAAAGCAGAGCTGGAGAAGATCAGCGCCAATATTGGGTCTTGGGATACTAGCAAGACCGACACACCAGAAGACGACGGCAAAGTGAAGCTGGCGTTGGTCATCGAGCAGAAGATGCTCAACCTACTCCCGAAGCAGCGTCTGTTACGGAAGCAGATCAGCCGAGAAATGATCCACGCTGACAACCTCGCCATGACGGCCAACAGGACACTCTACCGTCGCCTCAAGAAGCAGTCGCTGCGCGAGGCGCGTCTTACGGAGAAACTCGAGAAACAACAGCGCGACGTCCGCGAGACCAAGGAAAAGAAGAAGCACCACGATTTCATCGAGGCTATCCGCAAGCACCGCCACGAGCTGAACGAGGCCAGCTTGGCTCAGCGACAGCGTCTACAGAAGTTGGGACGCACTATGATCACAACCCATCAAAACATCGAAAAAGAAGAGCAGAAGCGGGTGGAGCGCACCGCCAAGCAACGTCTCCAGGCCTTGAAGTCCAACGACGAAGAGACTTACCTCAAGCTGTTGGGTCAAGCCAAGGACACACGTATCTCCCATCTTCTCAAACAAACAGACGGTTTCCTCAAGCAGTTATCCGCGTCGGTCAAAGCGCAGCAACGCCAAGCCAACAACAAATTGGGCATCCAGCAAGAGGAGTCCTCAGACGAGGAATCAAGCGACGACGACTCTGGTGACGATGCCCCAGTTCGACCTGACAAGAAGAAACGTACGGACTACTACGAGATTGCTCATCGCATCAAGGAGGAGGTTACGCAGCAAGCGTCCTGCCTCATTGGTGGTACTCTTAAAGAATACCAAATCAAGGGTTTGCAGTGGATGATCTCACTCTACAACAATAACCTGAACGGTATTCTAGCTGATGAGATGGGTCTCGGCAAGACCATCCAGACGATCAGTCTGATCACATACCTGATCGAAAAGAAGCAGCAACCCGGGCCTTACCTGGTAATCGTTCCCTTGAGTACTCTTACCAACTGGAACAACGAGTTCGACAAGTGGGCACCTAGTGTCTCGAAAATCGTCTACAAGGGCCCTCCTAATACACGGAAGCAGCATCAGCAGCAGATCCGCTGGGGAAACTTCCAAGTTCTTCTGACCACTTACGAGTTTATCATCAAAGACCGTCCCATCCTGAGCAAGATCAAGTGGCTTCACATGATTGTAGACGAGGGTCACCGTATGAAGAACCAGAACTCCAAGCTTAGCAGCACAATCACCCAATACTACACCACGCGGTACCGTCTGATTCTTACTGGGACGCCACTGCAGAACAACCTTACCGAGCTTTGGGCGATGCTTAACTTTGTTTTACCCACGATCTTCAAGTCGTCCAAATCCTTTGACGAATGGTTCAACACTCCTTTTGCCAACACAGGCGGTCAAGACAAGATGGAGATGACTGAAGAAGAACAGCTGCTCGTCATTCGTCGTCTGCATAAAGTTCTTCGCCCGTTCTTGCTGCGTCGTTTGAAGAAAGATGTTGAGAAAGACTTGCCGGACAAAACTGAGCGTGTGATCAAGTGCAACTTCTCGGCATTGCAAGCGAAGCTCTATAAGCAGCTTGTGACTAACTCAAGCATTCAAGTCAGCGACGGTAAGGGTGGCAAGACCGGTATGCGTGGTCTGAGCAATATGCTCATGCAGTTGCGCAAAGTCTGCAATCACCCATTCGTCTTTGAGGCAGTGGAGGACCAGATGAACCCCTCCAAGCTGTCAAACGATCTGCTCTGGCGAACAGCTGGGAAGTTCGAACTTCTTGACCGGATACTGCCCAAGTTCAAGGCTACCGGCCATCGTGTTCTGATGTTCTTCCAGATGACGCAAATCATGAACATCATGGAGGATTTCTTGCGACTTCGGGGAATGCAGTACATGCGCCTCGACGGTTCAACGAAAGCCGATGATCGGTCCGATCTTCTTAAGGACTTCAACGCGCCTGATTCACCATACTTCTGTTTCCTACTTTCCACGCGTGCAGGAGGTCTTGGCCTGAACTTGCAGACCGCAGATACCGTCATCATCTTCGACTCCGACTGGAATCCATTTCAGGATCTGCAAGCCCAGGATCGTGCGCATCGTATCGGCCAGAAGAACGAAGTTCGGATCCTCCGTTTGATCACTTCAAATTCGGTGGAAGAGAAGATTCTTGAGCGGGCGAACTACAAATTGGACATGGATGGCAAAGTCATTCAGGCCGGTAAATTCGATAACAGGTCGACCAACGAGGAACGTGAAGCCATGTTGCGGATCATGTTGGATTCTGCAGAGGCAGTGGAGAATATGGAGCAGGATGAGATGGATGATGAAGATCTCAACATGATCATGCAACGAAATGACGATGAGCTGAGAATTTTCCGAGCGATGGATAAGGAGCGCGTAGCCAATGATTCCTATGGCCCCGGGAAGGAACTTCCACGTCTGCTGAGCGAGGCCGAATTACCCGACATCTGGCTTCAGGACGAGAACGCTGCACCAGAACCTGTCGTAGAGATGCCCGTCGGACGAGGTGCTCGGGAGCGCACCCGGGTCAAGTATGACGACGGTCTCACCGAAGAGCAGTGGCTTGAAGCGGTCGATAACTCTGATGACGATATTGAAGCGGCTGTTGCGCGCAAGGAAGCCAAGATCGCCAAGCGTACAAAGAACAAGCAGATACGGATGGGCCAGGACCCCGGCGACTCACCAGCACCCTCGCGCGACGATTCTGAGGAGCCACAGCCCAAGAAACGGGGCCGGAAGCCCAAGGTGGAGAAGCGCAAGGCGGACGAGGCGTCATTAGATGGCACCCCCGGCCCTCGAAAGCGCGGTCGACCGGCTCCCAAGGTACAGGAGACTCTTAATCCCGAGCAACGTACTGTCCTGCAGAAGATACTCAACGACGTCTACGAGACGTTGAACGACCTCGAGGTCACGGATCCCGGGGACCCGAGTCTCCTGCCCCGGGGCATCATCGACCCTTTCATTGAACTTCCCGACAGGTACGATTACGCCGACTACTATCACATCATCAAGAGTCCGATATGCATGGACATGATCAAAAAGAAGATCAACAAGAAAGAGTACCAATCTCTCAAGCAATTCCGCGCTGATATCGCACTCCTCTGCAATAACTGTCGGACGTACAACGAAGACGGCAGTCTCCTCTTCAAGGACGCGAACTTGATCGAGGCTACGTGCGTCGCCAAATTGACGGAGGCTACTGCGAACTATCCCGAGTGGCAGGATTTTGACGACCTGGACAACGGCTCCGTGAACGGCGGACCAAGTACCGGTATTCCCAGCTCCGTCGGCACGCCTCGGGCGATGTGAGCGACTTGGATTGTAGGTCTATCCTATCTTGCATATTATTTGGAAGATGATGCTGACCCTTCAGGTTGGACGGTTCATTACACTGTCATAGACTTTACCATTGCATGGCACGGTTATTCGACTTGGTTCCTTGGCGCATGAAAGATTCACCCCAGCGTGTACGCGACCTGCACGCCTCTTCACCAACTTCTCCCCATGTCTTTTGCAAGCTGTATAACCTTTGGCGGGCTGGCGCGTGGTGTTTCGTTTCCTAGTCACCCTCACATCTGGGTTGATCTTTCCATTTGCTTGGGCGCACGGGGGCGTTTCGGCTCCTTTTACGAGGAGCATCTTTGGGACATGATTGATGCGGTCGGACTGCTTTTGAAGGCATACGGGGGGTTTTGGCGCGGCTTTTGAGCTTTGAGCTGGGATGCAGATAGTCTGAATGCAATCATCATTGCAGTACTTTGTGTGCGTGCTATAGTTTTTGGATGCAAGTGCTCGTCTAGTGTGTCCGTCTGCTAATGCCCTTTGCTGCCCAACCGTACAGGATCCCCTATGGAATGCGCTGACCCGTGCGTCGGTTGCCCTAGTGCCTAGCTATGTATGCATGCATGCGATGTACCCGCCCGTCTGGGGATGCCTACTCTGCTCCCCTCCAGCTTGGGTGTTTCGGAATAGAAGTACGTACAACATACGTTGTCCACGCCCACGCCCACGCCCACGCCCCGCCTAGCAACGCAGAGCTTTCTCGCCGTACCCTACCCGACTTATCCCATCCTGCGCCTAAGCCAGTACTCCGAATCTACTACGGATATATATATCACCTTTATGAAGACGACTTGGTAAAGCATAGCTGTGCACACTACGACGCGTCCGTGGCGGCGCTGCGGCGCGTAGGCACGGCGTGCGTTGGCGCCGACGGCGACGGCAACGGGAATGAGCACGAAAAGACGCGAGCGGAGCGGGATAGGGTGGGCGTGGGCGTGGGCGTGGGCGTGGGCTGGTGATGGTGAATAGCGCGGCATCCGCATCCCCTGGACTCGAGATGGGCGTGGAGCGCGGGGGTGGAGGAAGTGTGTATATTCCGTTCGCCCCGCCTGCACGCATCCACTCGCTATGGTTACATTCTGGACGCCGGCGTAAGCGTACAGTCTGTAAACTATCGATTCGTAAAAAGAAAAAAAAAATTTTACTAGCACATACCCGCGTCCAGCACGAAAGCAACGCTACGTCGTGCATGTGTCCATGTCTCTTTCATCGGTCATTACCGACCCTAGGTGAACACATCATGCGACCGACAAGCACCAATCACACCGCAACGATTACACGACGCACCAAAGGGGCGCACCGAACCACTACGCAATAGAGCGGAGATGCTGAGGGGGCAAGGACCATGTTGGGCGGTAGCCCAGGTGGATACCGACTTGCACAATGCTCATATAGTAGCATGATACCCGTACTTCGTTTCCATTCATTCATTCATTCAGTCGTCCTATGTGCACACGCGCTCCCATCCAGAAACGCCTCGCTTGCCATGCCATATCCAAAAACGTGCCCAAACCGCCAACCCAAATATATACCTGTTGCTTGCAAACGCCGTGTACAAAGCCTGGGCCCGACGGAGCCCTTGTATCGCCCGCTACGCGTCCAACGCTTTATCGTCTTCTATCCAAAAGCTTTCCTTTCTGGATGCCTCCGAACCTGAAATTCCGACATGTTTGCGTACCCCAACTCAAGACGGGCGCCTCCGCCGCGAGATGACCACCTCGGGATCTTCCTTGTCTTCGTGCACTCTGAGCGTGAGCCATGCCGCGAGGAGGGCGCAGCACCCTCCAAACCGGAGCACCCACGCCACGCTGTTATCGTTCGGAGTCCCTCTCGGCTTCTGAAGGAACTTGAACAGAAGAGAACTGAAGAGGGTGGCGATGACCTGCGGTGCAGCGATGGCGACGTTGTGGATGCCCAGAATAACACCTGCCTGATCGGCCCCAGTTTCAGCAGCATCGTCCTCAGCCTGAGCGATGCGGTTTGCTTCCCGGTCGGACGGGTCTGGGCGCAAGAGGCCGCGGCGCATGGCGTCGCGCTTGGAGATCTCGGAGGATAGGAGCGCAAACGGCGCCCAGTTGGTTAACGCCCAGGGTATACCGATCAGACCCACGAGGATGGTAGCGGAGGTGGGGCCTCGGACGAAGAAGGTAGCGGCCATGAGGGCTGCGAACATGAGATGCGAGAGGAACCAACTGCGACGTAGCGTAAGGCTTTGGATCTGGAATGCATTCCCATACTCAGCAAGGCGCGCCGACAAACTCTTAGAACGGCGGGAGCTTTTGCTGGGTTCCTTGAGGGAGAAGTATCCTGAGCCCGCTAGTCCACCAGGGGTTCCAGGGGTCATGGGCGTCATGGGCGTCGTTGCGCCGCCGGCTGCTTCGGGGGCCGAGTACGTGGGCGGAATGATAAAAGGGAGGAAAACAGAGGCGGCGAACGTGGTGAGGGCGAAGATGAGGAGGGCGCCTGTGCCGACGCGGGTACCCGTCTCCAGCACGGCAGAGATTTCGTCATCGGTCATGTTGGGGTTCTTTTCATATTCCTGGTCGAAGTACAGGTCGCCGATGTACGTTGTGATGTAGAACAAGAATGGGAACCAGCCAATCCAGGCGAAGAACTGGACCTCGCAGACCTTCTTAATCTGTAGTGGCAGGGAACGTACGCTGCGAGCGAGGGATTTGAAGAAGTCGATTAGACCTTCTTGAGGCGCCGGAGGACCTTCAAAGGTAGGGTCCCGCTCGGAAACCGTGCTACAGCTAATGCCAACCGTGATGGCCATGATGATACAGGCAATGGCGCAGAGAACTTTGAACTGGCTAGAGCCGAAGAAGGGGAAGTACTTTGGGAGGTCGGCGTTCCCGGCGAGGTAGCCTAGGATGTTGCCAACGCCGGAAGAGCGGATCATCCACGCGTTTGCGGCTTCCTGCTGATGTGTTGGGGCAACGTCGACAATGTATGCTCGTATTCCAGCTTGGACTGTATCGAGGTCAATATTCGAAGCGTGTGCGAGGGATGTCTTGACAGCGATCACATACTGACGTTGATAGCAAAATCTAGCACGTATACGAACAGAACAGCGAATAACATGATGCTGGTCTTGACGAATGCGCCCTCTCGGTCGGCACCGAAGAGACCCAAGAAGCCACCGACAATTTCAGCCGCCCAGGCCAGGACCATCAACGACACAATGGTGGCTGCTGCGCCACCGACAATGAAGGGCCGTCGCTTGCCCCACTTGATGCGGCAGTTGTCGCTCTTCATTCCGACGTATGGTTGTACGAGCGCACCCGACAGAGGACCGGCGATCCATACCAGGGCAAGCATAGACTTGCTGAGGCCTAGCGACAGCAGATAGGGCTGTACACATGTCAGCACGAAGCCCTCACGGCTGGGATGCGCTCTGGACTTACCGAGCCGTTCGAAGTCTCGACAGACCATCCAATCTGCAGACCAAGACCGCCCAGGGTAAGCAGGAACAAGAAGAGGCTGCTCTTTGACTCTTCGTGGTCCTCGGCTTGCCAGTCATCGCTGTCCCCGGGCGAGATGATCTTGTTCGCCTCGTCCAAGTCTGTGGACAGGCGAGGCCGCATCAAGGGCGACGACTCGTTTATGATCTGCTCCATGGGCGGATCGAGCGAGCTGCGGCGGAAGGCGACGTTCTTGGTGGGCGGGTTTCCGGTGCCGTCGTCGGTTTGCACTCGGGGTCGCGGAGGGAAGAGGGGCGAGTGCAGGGACGGGGGCGGCGAGGTCGTCGATGAGGGCACGAGGGCGGGACGTTTGGGCGGCATGGTGGCTTGGGCGGACGCTATGCGGTCCCGGCGTCTTCAGGTCGTGTGCCGTGGGCTAGGTGTGGTAGCAATGTTGCGGCAGGTGAAGGCAGGACGTGGCGCTAGCTGAGCGAGTGTAGATGCAGGGTCGCTTTTCCATGCCGGTGCCACGCCGCGCAGAGAGAGCAGAGGTTGGAGAGAGGGCAGGATGGAATGAAGGCGGGCGGGCAGGCAGGCAGGCAGGCAGGCAGTGAGGTCAGCGCAGTGGGGCGAGCAACAAGGCGTGGAGAGCGCTCGTCGGCTCCCCGGCCATGGTCATGCAGACACCTTTGCAGACCCGTCGTGGGCGAATTATCCTCGATGACGTGTGACTGCGGCTGGCCACGCGCAAGGCCCCTGGCGCCGCGCTAGGCCGCAAGGGGACGACGTGGCCGTGGGACGTCCCGTGGTTCACAACAAGTGTTGTCTGCGCGTGGAGGAATCACCAGGCAGCCGCACATCACCAGGAGCCCAACACCCGCCAGAGCCCGTCCGAAGCCTCGCCGCAGCCCGGATCCCGCCACGCGCAGTCTCTACGCTGCACCAGCCTGCAGCGGGCACCGCCCGAGAGCCACCTATCCTCACGCCAAAAGCAACCGCCGTCGTCCATGATATAGGCCCAGCATGGCGTCCGCAGTGGGGTGGGCCGTCACCGAGCTCCTGAGTACGCGCCCCAGCTCGCTCTCCATGCGCGCAGACACTGACCTCAGCAGAGCGAGAGGCGACCGACGCCGACCCCGATGGTCAGATGCCCTGCCCGTTCCCTCTCACGTCCCGCATCTAACGCGCCGACAGAGGCCCCCGAGGCGGGCCAGAAGGAGATATTCACATCATGGGGGCTTTCCATCTTGATCACCCTGCTCATCATCGCCCTCTTCACGAGCTACATCCTGCAGACGCGCAAGATCCAAGCCGTGCACGAGACGGTGCTCTCCATTTTTGCGGGCATGTTTGTGGGCCTGATCCTACGGGTAACGGCCGTGGCCTCCATCCGCGACACGGTCAGGTTCGACTACCAGATGTTTTTCAATCTTCTGCTGCCGCCCATTATCCTGTCCTCTGGCTATGAGCTGCACCAAGTATGCCTCGCTGTCATCCTGCGACGACAATGGCTGACCGACCTAGGGCAACTTCTTCCGCCACATCGGCTCCATTCTTACCTTCGCCTTTGCCGGCACCTTCATATCCGCCGTAGTGCTCGGTGTCATACTGTTTCTGTGGACAAGAATACCGCTGGATGGCTTCAAGATCAACTTCGTCGAGGCCATGTCGGTTGGCGCCACCCTCTCGGCCACGGACCCCGTCACCATCCTCGCCATCTTCAACACGTACAAGGTCGAGCCGAAACTCTATACCCTCATCTTCGGCGAGTCCATCCTAAACGATGCCATCGCTATTGTCTTGTTCGAAACCGCGCAAAAGTACAAGGATGGCGCCGAGAAGCTCGGCATCTTGAGCCTTTTTGAGGCCATTGGCATCTTCTTCGGCGTTTTCTTTGGAAGTCTGTTCATCGGTGTCATGGTCGGCATCGCTGCATCCCTGACGCTCAAGTTCACCCATATACGCCGCTTTCCAAAGACGGAGAGCTGTCTCGTCATACTCATCGCCTACCTGGACTACTTTTTCTCTAACGCCATACACATGTCTGGTGAGTAAATTGTCCCAAGATCCCTGTCCTCCTGCTGAATCATACAGGCATCGTGTCTTTGCTCTTTTGTGGAATTTGCATGAAGCACTACGCTTACCACAACATGTCGCGCCGGACCCAATTAACCACAAAATTCGTCTTCCAGACCACTGCGCAACTATCGGAGAATTTCATCTTCATCTATCTCGGCATATCCCTCTTTTCCTATGAGGACTACAAGCCCCTCTTTATCCTCATCACCGTTATCGGCATCTGCGCTGCCCGTTGGGCTTCCGTGTTCCCGCTCGCCCGCGTAATCAACGCCGTCTCGCGATATCGCTCACGCCGCCACGGCGCCCCAGACGCCGGAGAGGAGATCCCCTATAATCACCAGGCCATGATGTACTGGGCAGGGTTGCGAGGTGCAGTCGGGGTCGCGCTCGCGGCCGGCTTGTCAGGACCGAATGCGGAGCCACTGCGCGCCACCGTGCTCATCGTGGTCGTGCTAACCGTCATCATTTTCGGCGGGACCACAGCGCGCATGCTGGAGATCCTGGGTATACGTACCGGTGTCGTCGAGGAAATCGACTCGGACGACGAATTCGACATAGAAGCTATCAACGGCGGTACCTATTCCCGTAACAAGGGCCAAGGCTTTGGCCACACGCCGCGACCGAACCAGAACGGATTCGCACTCTCCAACGTCCACGGACAAGAAGGCGCATATAGCAGCAGCAGTGGACACACACCCCCTTCAAGGCCTACACTTGCGAGCAGGAGGGGAAGCAGCAAGCCTAGGCGAAAAGATGGCGCGGATCAGGGGCTTCTGAGTCCGGGAGACAGCGGGAGCATCGAGGATGAAGACGACTTGGATCTCGACCTGCCACCTTCGGCGCGCCGCTCGCCGAACAGGGTCGCATCGCCGTTGCCATCCGACGCGCCTTACCCTACCTCTGGCTCGGTAAGACCGGCGACGAGTGCAGGCGAGGGCAGCTCGAGGGTTGCAACTGCTACGGGAGCGGTCAAGCAGCTCATATCGGACATTTCACAAGACCCGGCGAACGCGTTCAAGCAGATCGACGACGGCTTCTTGAAGCCGCATCTGCTCCTCGACCCTAAGAGCGGAGGAGGAGGTCCGAGCAACGCATGAGGAAAAACTGCAGGCAGGCATGAGTGGCGTTTGAGGCGTTGCGCTGGGGCGCTGGGATCCAGCTCGGAAAAGCTGGGACATGGTCATGTTTTCTTGGAAAATGGGATAGGATAGGGGATTACCCGGCGCATTTCGCAGCGCCTGTGAAAAACATTTAGATGTGGACTTCCAAGCTTGCCGCCGTGGCCTGTGTATGAAATACTCTGAGTGCAACGCCTGCCTGTCTATCCCTCGGTTAGAATGCTATATCCCCCACCGTGAGTCAACCCACTGCACACTCCCTATGCAATCAGTCCCATTATATACACATCACCCCCTCCCTCCCCCCCTCCCTCCCTCCCTCAACCTCCTTACCTCGTCCCCACTTGCACTCCCTGTTCCCCTCGCGCCTTCGCCTCGCCTCGCCTCCCTCTCCTCTAGCATCCCCTCCGGCCGCACCCCCCTTCGCCGTGCACATCTCGTCCATCAGTCCGTTCCCATTCCACCACTCGCACACGCACCCCGTAGCGCGGTCCGCGCCTCGCACCGCTACACGACACGCGGTCGAGTAAGAACGCGCAGCCGAGCACCCCCGGACGGAGGGTATGCGCTTCGCCGACGACGCGCTTGTGCGGCCGGCCGATCCAGGACTCGGGGTGGGTGGCGTCGCGAGGGCGACTTGAAGGTGGGGAAGGGGCTTGGTGGGTTGAGGGGGGGCTTCGGTCGCTGGGGAAGAGGGTTAGGTTATTGGTGCGGTGTTGGGTGCGGGTCCGGGGTGGTCGTCGTTGCTGGGCGCGGGGGGTGGCTCTACGGGTTTAGATTTGGGTTTAGATCTGGGTCTGGGTTCGGCAGCACGGTGGGCGTCCTGGTGAGCGGGTTGGCCGTCTGCGGTGGTGGGCGAGCCTTGCGGCATTTGTCCATGCTGGAGCGCAGCATGGTGATAGTCCGTGCTGATCAAGGTACGGGCTCAGGGCGAGCGACGATGTTGGTGTGCGAATGGTTCCAAAGCATAGAAGTATCGAGGGCCTCTTTGTGGAGGATGAGTGGGTGGATGGTGCATTCGTTACACGGCGATGGTGTGACTCGGTCGAGTCGTCTCGGTCAAACGTCCAGTTCAGACAGTCAATGCATACACTCGAGGAAGTATCGCGTTCTATGTGTACAACAGCTTCTATGGGGTATCACTAATGCACTGATTAAACGCTACTAGGGGACACTCGCCCGGAGATTCCGGCAATGACTATATATGGAAAATGCATCGAATGGCAGTGAGATCCAACGCGATACTCGCGCTTCTTAGACAACCTTATATTTTTCAGGCGACCTCATTCAGCGGCGCCGCTCTCGAAGACGGAGCAAGATCACCCATCTTTGCGAGGTGTGTTGAGAGACGGTCTGCTCTTCTTCTTCAGCACGGACTGCTTGGAGCTTGTGGCGGCAGTGCCCTGCGCGACTTTCGTCCTCTTTGCGCTGTGCGTGGTGAGCACGCCTTGGCTCGGAGCGCCAGCTTGACGATGGCTAGGAGAGATATTCTCATCGGTAGGAGAGTTTAGATCACTCGACAGGGAAGTGCGGAACCCATTCGCATACGCACTCTCTCCGTCAGGATCCTGCGCATTGGGGCGGTGCTCGGCAAACTTGCTCGCAGATAGCGGCGTCGTCCTACCGGTCGCAGGGGTCGCGGCACGCGGTGCCCTCGAAGAACTAGGTGTTGACGTCCTCGACGGCGTCGTCGCCGGCGTGTCCGCGATAGACCCGCTCCTCTTGCTCTTCATAAGAGAAGAGAGCGTAGGCGAGGCGAAACTAGCTGTGGCAACTCGGGGATCCGGCGACGTGACGGCTCGTGGTGTGACGGGCCGCGAAGTGCTAGATCGGAAGCTTGTTGTTGAAGTGCTGGAGCGAAAACTGGTTCGCGAAGTCGTAGATCGGACGCTCGCTCTTGAAGTGGTCGAGCGCGGAGGGCTAACTTGTGAAATGCTGGTGCGTGGAGTGCGCGGCTGGAAAGTACTGGATTGTGGTGTCCTCGGCGGAGGGGTGGTCTTGGCACGCGGCGTACCGGGCCGTGAAGTACTGGACTGTGGCGTACTAGGCCGTGAAATGCTATGAATACTGGAAATGCTGAGCCTGGAAATGCTGGGTCGTGGAATCCTGGATCGCGGGATGCTAGCTCGTGGAGAGCTGGTTTGAGATTGATCATGGGGTCTGCTCGCGGAAGTGGGTTGCGTGATATTTACAGGTCGAAATGGGGTACGCGCTGCTTCATTGATGATGGGGTCCGAAATGCTGGGAGAATCCGGGATGGTGTTCTCCTGTACTATTTCCGTCTCTTTACACCACATCTCGGATGCGTATTCCGGGTACTCCTGAAGAAAGTACGGCATGATCCTGTCATCTATCTCATCGAGGAACTGTTTGCTAGGTAACTAAATGTTGGTTAGAATATATGAACTTTCGGATTCTAGCGCATGCGTACCACTTCCGCCCTATCTTCAGGAGTTCCGCCCAATGAGCTACATCTCGGGTCCAGATCGCGCATACTGGAGACTAAAAGGGCGCGAAATGTTTCGCTTTTGCGTAGAATCTCGTAGAGTCCATGACTATATTGCTCGTCCATATCTCGTGCAAAGCCGGCGAGCTAACGAAACGTTCGCGGCTCAATTCCAGGATGAGCGTACAGCGATGATGTTGGGTAGTCGTCTCAGGGCAAACCTTCAGCAACCTCCAGGGTACTGTATAAACCGCGAAGATGAGGTTGGATAAGAGCGTGCACGTGTCCGCGATACCAATGTCGTCAGCTCTTCCACCGATGCGCCACGTTGTTCTCGCCCCGTGCAGCGCGCGTCCAGGTTAACAATGTCGAGTACCGGGTTGCAGACCTTCGAAACATTGGCCTGCGTAATGCCTTCTCCGAGGTAACACAGGGTACCAGGGCTGAGGTTCGATGCGGCTCTGGATACGAAGATTTGAAGCTGCAGTTCAGATTCGAGGCTAAGCGGTTTACGGAAGACAGCACACACCGCCTTTTACCACGTGCTCCCCAGCCCCCCGATCTCCACCGTTGGATCTTGTGTTGCACGCGCACGCCATCTAGTTTAGGAAATTACAGGGCGATACGCCGTTGTGGGCAGAGGACGCACATCGAAAATAAGTCTCGTCGACGGAACCCTGCATAGGAAGAATGCGCAGTCTCACGGAAAGATGCATGATCCTGCTCCACCCTGACTGGACCCCGGACCGCTCGCCAGCGCCGGCGCACCACTCCACGTACCATATGCAACAATTGTTAAAGTAAGTCAAGAAGGATATAGTCTAGCCTAAAGGTAAAGTACAGCATGAGGAAGACTGCCATATGCAAAAGTCAACGATAGACCTTTGTACTGCCCATAGAAACTCCATACAGTAGAGTTTAAAATACAGTTCTAAACCTCTCCATAACGACAAAAAATGAGCGACAGATTACACTCAAACTATCCCAGACAAGGATGAAGAGAATAGCTACAACGTGAGTCTCTTATAGTAGAACTAATTGCATCTCTTCGAGAGTAGAGTACGAGGTGCGCCTTGAAGAAGGCCCACATACCATCTCAAACTACTTCTCCACAACAATTCCCACCAACGCAGCCATCTTCCATCTATCCCCCATACCATCACCACCTCCCCGCCTTCCACACCACGCTCCCCAACCCCAGCGTCCCCCCAAAATGAAACGCAATCCCCCACGCCATAGCAAACAGATACTTCGGACTAAACACCGTCCAGATGAACAAATGCGTCCGCAGCACCGTACACGCCACCATCACGCTCCCCGTCGCGACCCCGGTCCACGCCGTGCTCAACGCGACATGCCTCGTCCACGCCTCCCCACTCGCCCTCCTCTTTCTCGCCTCCTCTTCGCTCATCGCCATCTTCTCCAGGTGCTCGCGCTCTTTCTGCACCCAGTCGCGCGAATCGACCTCGGCCATCGCGATGTTACGCCGCGGGCGCGTGAGCGCGGAGAGCAGGAGGGCCGACGCGGCGGTGAAGTAGAGGGGGCCCGCCCAGTTGGAGACGAAGAGGAGGAGCCCGACGGCGACGACGGAGTAGCCTGAGACGCCGTTGTAGGCGTTGGAGAGGTCTATGGAGGAGATGGCGTTGGAGTTGCCAAGGGCGAAGAAGGAGGTTTGTGTGAGGAGGAGGGTGGTGGCTGTTATGGTTGTTGGGGAGAGGTCAAGGAGCGCTGGACTTTGTTAGCCGTAGTCGTGGAGCGGAGAAAAATGGCATTGCAAAGGGAATATGGGTACTTACACAGGAAGAAGAACTGGAAGCGGAAGAGGAGGTAGAGCGGTATGTTTTGGGCCTTCGTTTGCGTGACGAGGAAGAGGGAGAGGAGGTCGAAGAGCGCAAGTGCAAGGTCTAAGTATGGTTAGTTTGAGCCCCGTGATCGTTTGCGCATGCAGTACTTACCGCCACTACCTTCCCCGCGTCTATCTCTCCTTCTCTTCCACTCCGAGAACGTAATCCACACCGCGCTCAACGCGATCCCTAGGAAAACCATCCTGACTACATCCACCAAACTCAGGTCCTCTACCCACCGGATCAGTCCCTGATTGATCCCATACGTAAGCTCCGGCGCATCTCTCGCCGTGAACGCAAGCTTGAATACAAACGCCGTAGCACTCAGCGGTAACACAGCCACAAATCCCATGAAGCGATTTGCCTCAACCGCTTCAGGGTCTTCGCTACTATTGCCCTTGTCAAACACCGTGATCGAGCGCGCAACATGCTTCGAAAGCCGTATCGAGATATCCATGTACGTAGCGCCGATTAGCGCCCAGAGGATGAACGAGTTATTGCCGTGGAAGATCCCGCTGTGAACGATATCATCTGCGCCAGCATATTTTTGCCCTGTCTGATTCCACCTCCGAATGATGCGGTGGATAAAAAGGAGCATAATGGCAGGGTGGAAGATGAACTTGGGCTGCCACTCTTTGCGCGATTCGGAGATGAAGAGGTAGAAGAACCAGCCGGAGGTAGCCCAGTACCAGAAGTTGTGCTCTTCTTCGACATATGAGGAGGCGAACATGAGGACGCTGTAGAGGATCAGGATCAGTGCGTACGACATGCCAACAGGCGTGATGGGCCAAAGAGGCAGCAATGTGAAGGAAGTCAGGATCACGGAGAAGAAGGCGAGGGTGGTGCCGGTGATGAGGCGTGGCACGTTGTAGTTGGATGCTGTGCTCGACATCTTCTCTTGCGCTGCGTTCATGAACTGAGGACGGGTTGTTAGCAAATATTTCGTCCTGCTGGGAAACTGCAAGCATACCCAATAGAGCTGCTCAATCCTCCATTCCGGTTTTATATGTGTACTGGACGTGGACATGACGTCCACAACGCCGTGCCATTTGCATGCAAGGTCCTGCCCATCGCTCTGTAGTGGTCAGCTTCAACCCATATAGACTATCCCTGTTGTAACTTACCAGTGGTGGTTCACATTCTTTCTCCGTAGCCCATGATTCGTCTCTGAAGTTCAGACTCGGATACGTCGCTTCCACAATCCTCTTCATCTGCCTCGCATTTCTCAGCAATAGGCGAATGCGATCGGCCCCTTACCTGTCAGCGTCCACTCACAAACTTTGATAAATCACACTCACTGTTCGGCCAAAAGTCCAGGAACTCGTTGATGAACACCCCCAAATTATTCCTTGGTACAGGAAAGCCCAGCAACCCAGCAAGCGTCGGCGCAACATCGCTCTGCTCCACCATCCTATAGTACTCGAACTCTCCGCTCCCCGCTTCCGGTGTCGTCGGACTCGTTCTGTTCGTGCGCTGGGTCAAATCCTTGAGTTTTGGGGACATGAAGACAAGAGCTGGGGATGTCTCTCCAGCTGCGCTGCCACCGTGATTACCGCCCTCGTTCATGCCGTGGTCTCCACAGAGAACAAACAGCGTCCTCGACAGATGGTCCTCGTTCTCAATAGCTGAGTATATATCCTTGACGATGCCGTCCATCTCCTTCTGCTTCGGAATCATGTTGGGACTGCGAAATGTCAGTCTTTCCTCCATCCCGAAGAGTGTTCAGAGCAACCTTTTAGGACCCGCTTTATGCCCAATATGATCCAATCCCAAGTAATGCATAATCATCGCATTCCAATCACTATTCAGCAACTCTTTGGGAACATGCCTCGTCACATTATTATCCACTTCGGTGAAGTCCTGCAATGCACAACGATCAACTTTTATTCCTCTATCTAAACGTTGCCGACTTCTACTGACCGAAACAAAGAAACTGCTCGTGCCATCCGCGCGCTCGAAGAAGCCTGGGAAGAGCTTCAACCACGTGTCATCGCCGTACATGACCAATTTTCCGCCTTCCTTTGCCTTGAGCTGCGCCAACCAAGTGTCTTGCGTGGCGAGTGTAGAGGTTGTGTCCGATTCGGCAAAGTTGAGGATTACGTCGAGGAAAGAAGGGATAGAGCCGGTGGTGATAGCCTTGACTTTGGGCATAGTTATAGTCGGAGAAGCGGCGTGTGCTGTGAAGGGTAGCGCGGTGCCTTCGCGGATCAGACTATATTGCAGGTAAGCGCGGTTCAATCGCTCCAGCTATTTCAAGCTGTGGGATATAGAGCGTACCTCTGTACAAACTCCATCCCGCTCTCTTCTCCATAGACGAAGTCGCTCCGCAACGCATCTACAACCATGAACACCAGCTTGTCAAAAGGCGCCTCCGGTACGCTTCCCTCCTTCCACGCCATATTCTCTTCCCAACCCAGCTCTTCATACTGTGCCAGCCCTGGAATGAACGGCTTGTACGGGAAGAAGCCCGTCGCGAAGATCAATATCGCAACGGGGATGAGCAGGTTCGCGACGGTGAGGAGGAGCGTTCGCGGCGCCATCGTGGCAGTAACGGCACGAATCGGTCAAGGAAACTGGTGCGTTAGCTCGCTGGCTCTACAACAAGGCCAATTGATCAAGGCATCGTAAAGTTACTCGTGGTCCAGACGGAGACACAAACTCCTCAACCTTCCCACACGTCGCGTTCAGCGTCTGGCGCTAAGCCGGGATACGGTCTAGCTCTCGCGCTCAGACAGCCAATGACATCACTACCTGGCACTTCACCCCGGCTTACATGTCTCTTCCATCGTCTATCTTCATGATTTCTACACCATTGAGAGGTTACCGTGGCCTCCAAAGCTTCACTGCAGCCCGATTTGCCCCTCTGCGAAACTCTGGCCCAGCGAACTTCCCTATCCGCTCATTCAAAGCTGTCAGCAAAAGAAACCACCCGGACCTGCAGGGAGAGCTTGCCGTATATTTACAACAGAAAGCGCAAATCTAGGAAACGATATACTCGAGAAAACTCAGGCACAAAAACACAATGGCTTTTCTCCTCCCCGGCCTCCGCCGCGGCCTCATGCTCTCCACTCCCATCATCCTGTCCACCCCGCTCCTAGTCCACTCATTCAGACGCCCCATCCTCTGCGATAGTCCAGACCCGCTATCGAAAATCACCTCCGACCTGCATAATAACTACGCGTACGAAGCCCAGACACCCATCATCAAGACCTCCGGCGCGCCAAACCCCCGCGCAATCCGGCAAATCAGCATGGGCAGCATCCTCGGCGTGCTTGCCGGCCTCGGCGTCAGTGTCTTCAGCAAACCGTTAGCAGTGTTGATAGGATTAGGAATCATCTGCATACAGGTACGTATACATGTGGAGGCGTGAAGGTCATGATTTTCATCCTGTTTCATGCTATGCTATGCTATGCTGGGTCGAAGAGGGATATCTCGGAAGCATTCATGCAGGCTATGCATTACCATCACCGCCCCCCATGCAAGTCTAAACACATCGAAGGATGAAATACCGCCAGAGGGAAGAAATTTCAGTATCATCGGCCCATGTATCACCCACCCATCCTGGGGTAACATAGGTACCAGGGCAGGTGTTCCAGTGCTGTTGGAGCATGGAATGAAGAGAAACTGACTTTTGAATACAGTTCCTTGAAAGCCGCGGTATCCATCTCGTCCCGTACGCTTTCCTGCAACGGAGATTCAAAGCAACGAATGTAAGGTCTCTGATCCAGAATAACGTCGCTTTCAAGTTATCGTTTGGTGCGACGTTCGCACTGGCTGCTTTCGCGGAGTTTTGAGACAGAAAGAGTAGAAATCTAGTAGTTGAAGCGATGGCCCGGGTGCATCATTTGTGAAGCAAATTGCATCCGCAGTTGCTTGCAGCTCTGCCAAAACGTCTTGACCGCCTCTTTGAACGCAGTCGAGTTTTTCGCGTTCCTGTAACCGGTCAGAAATTGTTCTAGGATAGCATAATTCCAGATTATACCTCAGCAAGCTCTCCGTGAACTTTCGAACCATGTCCTCCACTTCCTGTTCGCCCTGCGCCTGCCGTAAAAGCGGTTGTTCTGCCAACGCCGAGCTGACGTAGGCCCTAGAGTGGCGATCATTCTGGATGAGCTTGCGAAGCGGCCAGGCAATGTGCTCCAGACTGCTGGCATCAACTTCTCCACAGATGTTCGTGAGCAAGGCATTGGTAACCGCCTGGCCAAAATGATCGACAATTTCCTGGCACATCGCTTGGTCAGGACTACCAGTGCTGGCAATCTTCTCGATGATGTCCCTCCAAAGGGACGCGGCGGCCCTTTTGGGTAGCACTTCTGGCGACTTGATGCATTCAATGGAGAAGTCAAATGTACCCTTCAGTATATCGGGATGCTCGCGCTTCAGTATGGAAGCACTGTGCTTGATGAAGCTCTGAATGAGCTCAATGCACCCAACCGATACTTCAGGTTCGTTCCTTGGGTGTTGAAGCGCTTGCATGATGCTTAGGTCGTAATGGAGAAGCCGATGTGCCTGTGTTTCAAACTCATTGGATCCCTTGTGGCAAGAGATCCAGCAACAAGCTGTCTCCAGTACATAAGTCAGTCTAGGTGTCTGCAAAGTTGTCCTTGTGATATAATCGACAGCAGCAGCTGGGGGCAACACAAAAGGCCCAGGAACCATCTCCTTGAAACCTGCACGAAGGACGTTGCAAGACGACTCGATGATTTCGTCGTTGGCGGGAAATGCCTGGGTCAAGTAGGTGATGAAGTTGAAGACTTGAGTTTGGATTACCTTACCCGGCCCTTGCGACCAGAAGGTCGATGCATTATCCGCCCCATCTAGATCCACAACGCCCTCATCCGGGGCCTGAAGTGCTCTGCCTACGCAAGCGAGACACTTCAAAGCGGTCAAAGCGAGGACCAGCCCTTGCTCCGGGTCGTTGCCGTCTTTAGTGAGGTTAAGAGCTTGCATCGCATCGTGCGCAATATACTGGAACAAGTGTTGTAGACCGGTCAATTGCTTTTCTTCGGACGCTTCAGCTTGCACAATCGCAGCAATACCTTCCAGTACTTTGCTCTTCGTAGTCTCCTCTGCCGTTGCATAGGTCAGGAATTGGTCGTACATCTGGAAAAACGATGCAAGTTCGCCAGTGAGCGTTTTCCTGCATTCTGAACATAGCGACGCGAATGATTTAGCAGCACCTTGGGCCAACGAGGGTTGAGCCAGAGCACCCAGGAGAAATGGTAAGACTTGTGGTAAAAATCTTGGGTTTCGCATGAAGAACTGCTTGAAAGCCGCTACAAGGTCCACTGCCGTCCTTGGTGTCACAGGAGGAATTTCAGTGTTCCCAGATAAGGTCGAAAAGAGGGGTCGGTCAAAGAGTCGACTGAGCTTATCATCCACAGCTGTCAATGCGTCCGCGAGGGAGATCAAGCAGAAGAGCCCTGCCTCCAGCTCGAACCATTGCTTTGTTTCCAGAGCGTTTATAGAAAAATCAATGAACTGGTCAGTCAAGTCATTTCGCAACAACTCGAATGCCTCCATTGTAATATCTCGCACGTCCGTCCGAAACACCTTGAAGGTTTTCTTGGAATCCGTGTCCCACTTTACTGCAACTTCCGCAGGTGGGTAAACGATTTTGCGAAGTAGTTCGGCAATTGCTTGAAACACATTGCTTTTTGCGCTTGTGAGCCAGGCTGGATGCTCACCTTCTGAATAGAGGAAAGACTCTTCAGCTACCGCGCTTACATAAGTACTCCAAAAGTCCAGCGCCGGTAAGGCTACTTCATCTTCGACCCCGGCCGGTCCTGGATATTTGAGGAGTCCGTGTAGAAAAGCTGAAAAATGATCAGTAATTGAGACACAGAATTGTTTGATCATAGCCTGATGCCGGACGTACAAAGAACTTGTTGATGATGAGCATCGTCGGGCTCCTTAAAGACCTTTTTCGTCTCGACCAACTCTGTGCCATAACCGACAATTATTCGTGCCAACATCACAGTTCCGTCGTCCATTTTCTTGAGGATGTCAAGGCCCCAACGACTGGTTATGATCGTCCAGAGCATATGCATGTGCTTCTCCTCAAAGAATTTTGGGTAGTCCTCAAGCACTTCAGCAACAAACTCCATGGCCTCATCAAAGTGGTGTTCAAGACAGGAGAAGGAGAGCTCGGTGATTGAGCGCAGATATCGAAGCTTTTCGGGTACAGCCTTGAACTCCGATTGGGCGTAGAAGATCCAACTCTGGGCCAAGTTAGCCATATTTCTGCAGCTCATCTTGTGTTGAGCCCAGGATATACAATGCAATAACCGACTGTACAACATTTGTTGCAAGCCTAGCGTTGAGCGTTGAGCTGACGATCTCTGCATTGTAGGTCCTGGGGTATGACAATGATGGTATAGTTATGGAGGGACTCAAGTTGTTGGCTCGTCCACTGTGGACGTGACTTACAGTGAAGCATTTGAGCGACGAAATACAGAGCTTTTCTCCAATCTGCACTAGGTGCTGATGATTAGGATCATTCGGAGGCGTCGATACGTATTTGATGCCCCGTCCGAAAGAGGCTTGTAATGATATTTCTACGCTTTCCACGTTGGCGACCATGCGCTCGTGCGGTTTTCGACTGGGGCAGGCGTTAGAACGAGTTGGTTTTGCAGGCACATGCCTCTTGTGTTCCCCAACGATGTAAAATACATGGGCAGAAGACGCAAGAACCACATGCCAGCTTGACATCGAGGTCTGCAATTTCGACCTCTACATTGTTTTCCCTGGGGTACACAGAGGAGGATGCGCCAGGGTGGGGATTCTTACTCAGGGAGATTCGAAATCGCCTTCGTCTCCTCGGCGAGGTTCATTGCGAACTCTAGTAGCGTCAATAGCTGCTCGTCTGGCAGCTGAGGAACAACATCCTGGATAGAGGGGTGGTGCTCAATCGCCTTGTCTAGGATTGGCTGTTGCAGTGCGAACGAAAGTGCCACACTTCTGATGCATTGTGTCCAGGAGGAGATGGGCTTGGTGAAGTACAGAGCAAGCGTAGAGCATAGTTTCCGGGTCGCAGCGGAGGAGCTTGGATGTGTGACAAGGTGATGAATGAGGTTGGAGAGCAGCAGTGCCGATTCTTCTTCGCTCAGCCCTGCTGAATCTACATTGACCTTCACAGTAAGCGTCAACGCACCGAAAAATCGCACGTTCTCGTCGCTACTGCGCAGAAGCGCGTCGCCAATCTCCCAACCTTGAGGCGACCGCTGCAGTACTCGTAGTGTGGCCTCTGTCTCGGAGATTTTTCTTGCATGCCCAGGATCGTACAGCGTCTTGACGAGTGTTTCGATGTCCGGCAGAGCCAAAGGGAGCGCTTGCGCTTGTGGCGCTGCCATGGTAGTGGGGTTGGAATTCTCTGGTGGTGACGGTTTGTTTGCTAGCAGATACGCTAGCTAATATGCTGGCTGGTTCTCTTGATGTTAGTGTATCTATGTATCAAGTGTGTCGGCCACGCCAGAATGGCAAGCTTCAAGTTGATACGAGCGAACCCCGGATTGAGACTGCCCACAGTGAGCGAAAGAAACCGTCCAGCATTCCGTCTCTGTTACCGAGGCACGAGTGCGAGAGTCGCCGTGTTTTGGGCCCCTCTATTGTGCATGTTGGAATGGTGCAGCGGCGAATAGGTCGCGATGGTCCAATTTGGTCTGCCGCCCACCGTGGTACGTAGAAGGATATGACTCGCTAAGGACTAGCACGCAATCACGTACCTCTAAACGAATTTGTACTGTTTTCTAGAGGACGATGCTACGACGTTAGCACGCGTGCGGATGCTCCGTTGGCGCACAGAATGGTATAGTAAGGCTTCGTCTCAGTTCGGCCGTTGCTTTGGGCAGAATTGCATTTATCTGCGGCAGTGCGCCGAAAGACTGGGAAGCGACCTAACAATGCGCGCAAGCATCGTCACAGCGGCCAGGATCCGAATCCGTCAGCGGAGGGCGGTGCTGCGACGGATTTCAGACGTGGTGCTGGTGGGATGACTTGGCACGAGCGGGCGCGAGGCTGCAAGGAAGGCGCGCTAAGCGGCTAGGCAGGTGCGAGTGCGACACGTCGAAGAGGGCCTGCGGTCGACAGCCATTCATGCTGCTCGCGCGCCTCGTCCTGCGCACCCACGCGGCCCCGCCAGCTTGTGCAGCGAAGCGTCTGCCCTTTCACGCACCAAGAGCCTTCCACGCCTCGGCCGTCCTCCGTTTGCTCGACATGGAGAAGGTCAACACCTCTGAGCGGCTCGCCGCGCTCCGCAAGCTCATGAAGGAGCACCAGATAGACGTCTACAGTACGGGCTATCCACTCCCGACTGGAGCCCACAATCAGCTAATTAGCCCAACAGTGGTCCCTTCCGAAGACAGCCACCAGAGCGAATACATTGCCCCTTGCGACGCACGCCGCGGTCTGATGCCCCCTCCACTCTCGCCCCTCCTCGCGCGTACTGAGACGGACCAGCATACATAAGCGGGTTCTCGGGCTCTGCGGGCTATGCAGTCATCACCCACGAGAAGGCTGCCCTGTCGACAGACGGACGCTACTTCAACCAAGCCGAGAAGCAGCTCGACACCAATTGGGAGCTCCTGAAGCAAGGCCTACAAGATGTACCCACCATCCAGGAATGGACAGCAGACCAGGTCGCTGGGGGCAAGGTCGTCGGCGTGGATCCGGCCGTGGTGACAGCGGGAGACGCTCGCAAGCTTGCCGACAAAATCAAGAAGAAGGGCGGCGAGCACAAGGCAGTGAGCGAGAACCTGATCGACTTGGTGTGGGGCAAAGACAGGCCACCCCGCCCGAGTGAGAAGGTTACTGTACAACCGCTGCAGTATTCGGGCAAGAGCTTCGACGACAAGATCGCAGACATCCGCAAGGAGCTGGACAAGAAGAAGAGCTTAGGATTTGTCGCATCTATGCTGGATGAGATCGCTTGGTTATACAACCTGCGTGGCAGCGAGTACGTTCCTCCTCTCCAACTTTGCTACCCACGCTCACTGTCCGCAGCATCCCATACAATCCCGTTTTCTTTTCGTACGCGGTAGTCACCCCCACGGAAGCCTCTCTGTACGTCGACGAGAGCAAGCTCACTCCGGAAGTAAAGGAGCATCTGGGAAACAAAGTGTCAATAAAACCATATGATGCCATTTTCAACGACCTCACCGCCCTCAGCGCCGAAGCTTTCGACGCAAATGGCGGGGCTGCGGAAAAGAAGAAGTTTTTGACATCGAATCGAGCGTCGTGGGCCTTGAACAAAGCTCTCGGTGGTGAGGAACGCGTAGATGAGGTTCGTAGCCCCATCGGAGACGCGAAGGCCGTGAAGAACGAGGTTGAGCTGGAAGGCATGCGGAAGTGCCATATCCGCGACGGCGCTGCATTGTCGGAATATTTTGCGTGGTTGGAAGACCAGCTCATCAACAAGAACGCCATCCTTGACGAGGTGGACGCAGCGGACAAGCTAGAATCTATACGCGCGAAACACGACCTCTTCAAGGGCCTATCCTTCGACACAATATCCTCCACTGGGCCCAATGCTGCGGTGATACACTACAAGCCCGAGAAGGGATTGTGCTCCGTCATAGACCCCAAAGCTATCTACCTTTGCGACTCTGGAGCCCAATATCAAGACGGTACCACAGACACCACCAGAACTTTGCATTTTGGCGAACCTACGGAAACCGAGAAGACCGCATATACGCTTGTCTTGAAGGGAAACATTGCACTTGAGCGAGTGAAGTTTCCCAAGGGGACCACTGGTTTTGCTCTAGACGCCTTAGCCAGACAATTCTTGTGGGCCGAAGGTCTTGACTATCGTCACGGCACCGGTCACGGCGTGGGCTCCTTCCTAAATGTCCACGAAGGTCCGATTGGTATCGGCACGCGCATCCAATACTCCGAGGTCTCCCTTGCTGTTGGTAACGTCGTGTCAGACGAGCCTGGCTACTACGAGGACGGCAAGTTTGGCATTCGCATCGAAAATATGATGATGGTAAAGGAGGTGGAAACGAAGCGCAAATTCGGCGATAAGCCGTATCTTGGGTTTGAACGGGTCACTATGACTCCTCACTGCCGGAAACTCGTCGACATAAACCTGTTGACAGAAGACGAAAAGGCCTTCATCAACGAATACCACCAGGAGGTGTTCGACAAGACCAGCAAGTGCTTCGAGAATGACCCGCTAACACTGGCTTGGCTCAAGCGCGAGACTGCGCCCTACTGATCGCGATAGAATACTGCGCGCTTCTCGTGAGAGCTATACATAGCATTTTCGGCGTCTAGACTTGCTTTTCGATAGCATAGGCTCTTGGATTGATGTCTCGGCATCCCGCGGCTCAGCATGCATGCCACTCGGCGTTGTATCCTCTTCACACGTCCGGCTTGGCGACCAGTAAATATCTTATACATATATGATACCCTGTTATCAGGTATTCGATCAGACAATTCCCTCCATCAGGCTAACCAAGTCATATTCCTGCAAGGGCCCCCTCCGCTCCCGCTGTTCACCGAGATCGATACAATGTCATCAAGTGTCAGCTCTCTCTACCTTCGGTACCATGCATCAGCTCCAGTCCATCGCGCAAGTCAGTAAGAAATTTATTGGTCATGCGTTGTGACTAGTGAGATCCAACAGCTTGCCAAGTAGGTTCGTTTGCTGACTGGGGTCATGGTTGCGGCACGATCCCAGTCGTCGCATGGATACTGACGGAACTTTTGCTTGTGTGGGGGTGCAGTAACCAACCGCGGCGCGGCGCGGGGCAAGCGGGCTTCGCGGTCTCGCCCTTCGGCGGGCACTCTTTGACACAGCATCTTCTTTTTTGTGCCAGTGCTCTTGATTCATAATAATTTTCTTGACTCACATTCCTTTGCCAGGGCCGTCCTTCTCGATACATTTCTACGTTGACTCATTTGACCCACCCTCATTCAATTTCTCTCACCTCGTCGACGCAGACAAAGAAGCCCCTTCGCCACCCGAGCTACCTTACGCCGACTGAAAAAGTTCGCGAGCCACTCGAAGCACGCAATGGCAACGGAATTACCCATGACGAACGGTCACACTGCCCAGGATGGCGAGAACAACTTCGCCGTCAAGGCGGGATTGGCGAGAATGTTGAAGGGCGGAGTCATCATGGACGTGGTGAACGCCGAGCAGGTATGCAACTGCAATTGCCTGGAGCAATTGACACAACTCCGGATCCCGAAGAGCCGCACGTACTGTTGTGAATAGAGCTGACAGCACGAACAGGCACGCATAGCAGAAGAAGCTGGCGCATCTGCGGTCATGGCCCTCGAACGCGTACCCGCAGACATTCGAGCCCAAGGCGGCGTAGCACGCATGAGCGACCCGAAGATGATTAAAGAGATCATGGATACGGTCACGATACCCGTCATGGCAAAGGCGCGCATCGGCCACTTCGTAGAGTGCCAGGTACGTCCCTGTCTCCTCTGCCACACCAATACCTCCTCCACACGATCTTCCATCGTTACCGACTATCTTCGACCTGTGCTAACCCCATGGCGGGAACCAGATCCTCGAAGCCCTCGGCGTAGACTACATCGACGAATCCGAAGTGCTCACCCCGGCCGACGCCGTCCACCACGTCGACAAGCACCCCTTCCGCATCCCATTCGTCTGCGGCTGCCGCAATCTCGGCGAAGCCCTGCGCCGCATCTCCGAGGGCGCCGCCATGATCCGCACCAAGGGCGAGGCCGGCACCGGCGACGTCATCGAAGCCGTGCGCCACATGCGCACCGTCAACGCCGAGATCCAGCGCGCCTCGAGCATGTCCGCGACGGAGCTCTACGCCTACGCCAAGGAGCTCGGCGTCGACTACAACCTGCTGAAGGAGACGGCGAAGCTGGGCCGCCTGCCCGTCGTCAACTTTGCGGCGGGCGGTGTGGCGACGCCCGCGGATGCCGCGCTCATGATGCAGCTCGGGTGCGACGGCGTGTTTGTCGGGAGCGGCATTTTCAAGAGCGGCGATGCGGCGAAGCGCGCGAAGGCGATTGTGCAGGCCGTCACGCATTATAAGGATCCGAAGGTGCTCATGGAGGTGAGCATGGACCTGGGCGAGGCGATGGTGGGGATCAACTGTGGAGATCTTGGGGAGAGCGAAAAGTTGCAGAAGAGAGGTTGGTGAGCACGTGCTGGGGTGCACAAGCGTGGCATATGGGCGTTGAGGAGCTCAGCGTGGCATGGAAATAGTGAATCATAGATGTAACTGCATGACTCAAGTTCTTCTGTACTCGTTGTGGGAGTCCTATCGCACCGGTGAGCCGCACAGTAACATCTTCTGTGCACTGTGCGACCTCGGCGGTCGCGTTGCGATGTCGCTGTGGACTCTTCGGATCTGCGAATCTCGTGGAAGCCGAGAGATTCTTGGAGGCTGCGATGACTGTCGCAGAATCCACCTTCGCTACCGCCCAACATGGCCGTCCGCCCTCAAAGAACATATACGCCCTATTGTATATTTGTTTAGTGCGCTCTTTAGTTTTTTATGTAATTATTGTATTGTGCTATGTACTTGTCTGCTGCATGATCTGATTAGGTCGTCACATGCATGATGATAGGAAATCCTGACTGTCGCCGATTCGATTCTTTTGGAAGCAGGTTAATTCATGGAGGTAGATGGGGGTCCTGAAAGGCGATAATCATATGGGATTATGATTGCAGCGGGCAAATTCTCACAGACAAAAGCGTCACCACCACACGATTTCGCATGTAGAGAGGACTTGCAGATGTAATTTTGAGCAATGTTTTCTTTGGCGGACGGCTACCAATACCTGATGATTCTTCCCCATGACCATGCGCGTCTGCTACCATAGGCCGTCCTCGCAGACCGCAAACGTGATTCGTACTACCATAACCAGCCTGCCAAATCGCAGGCGGAACAAACAGAGAACGAACCCCAAAACACCGGCAATGTCAAAACCGTCTACTAGCCATTATAAGCCATAGAGAGGATACCATCGTGAGAGCCGTGGCATCGGGAGGCGCCGACACCGAAGACGAGGTGGAAAGAGAGACGGAGCGAGGGCGCACTTAGCGGTCCTCGGCCCACTCGTTCTCGCGGCGGATCTGGTCCTCTTCCTCGGGGGTGAAGTCGTTCTGGATGTTGAAGGTCTTGCGGATCTCGTCCGGCGACTTGCCCTTGATCATGTTCGCCACCGTCTTGCAGCCGACGTCGAGAAGCGCCTTGATGTCGAGGTAGTTCGCAGCCAAGATGATCTCGAAGAGCATCTCCTGGTCGACCTGCATGAACTTCTGGTCCCACTCCTCGATGTCGGTGGACTTCTTGCGCGAATCCGAGTCGTCGTCCTGCGAGGCAGGAGGGTCCTTGCGGTGATGCTCACACCATTCGAGGACCTTCTTCATGACTGCCTCGTTGACCTGTGCGCTGTTAGTCCGCATTCAAGGAGATGGGATATAATGGAAGGTTACATACGTTAGGGATGGGGATGGCCTCCTCGTTGTCGACACCAAGGTCCTCCAACAGGTTCTTGATCAGGATGGAGCGCTCGGCGACATCGCGGTCGACGGGCAGCTCAGCGTTGTCGGAGGTGGTGAGCTTTATCTTTTGTGGCTTGCCCTCGGCGGCGGGAGCGGTGCCAGACATGTTGGATGTGGGATGTGTTTAGTACTGTGAGAGGCGTGTGAAGGTGAAGCCGAAGCGGGGTCGTGGCGGGTTGCTGTGAGCGGTGGTTGGGTGCTGCGAGAGTGTCAAGAAAATGCTTCGCAGAGCTGGAAGAGGTGAGGGGGGTTTATATACGGGCTGCGGCACTCGACTGTGGTTTGCTGGAGGTCGGTGCGTGGTAGGTGAAGGCAGAAGGTGACAACCACGGCTGTGCAGCGGCGTCGACCAGGTCCCAGTCGCCAAAACAGGCAAGGCGCAAGGCTGCCATTTCTTTGTCCGAGTCAATTGCTCGCTTGCGGTACCATTCAACCAGGCGGGGCCTAATGTTGACGCTCTCTTTCACTTGCGACACCTCTCTGCAAGTGATGCTACGCTTGGCGTTTGTGGTTTTGTGTGTGCGCGAGCTGGCCCATCGCATAGCCGTGTCTGTGCAGTTTGATGCGAGCAAATGTGACTCCTCCCCGCTTCAACGGTTCACACAACCAAGAGCGCACAACATCCACACAAGGGCCGGAACAAGGACAGAAAACGTGGTTTGCTGTTCCACTTCTGCTTCGTCCCGGCATCCTCACGCTCCCTTACTTTGTCAGAAAATCATATTGAGTGTAACTACCGATATCGTCGAGTCGTCACTGCAAAGAGTCCAATCCTGCCTCTAGATACAGCCCGGTTGTCAGGCGTTCTGTCGACAGCGTGGCACGTCTCATTCGTACGGAAAAAAGAGACGCAGCGCGTGAGGATGACACACGTTAGCGCACTTCTATGGGAGTATTCATCGAGTAGGTCATAATGCAGCCTTATATTGTTAGTTGTCAAATTCAATCCCGGGATATGGGGTGAGACAAGGCATCTATCTAGGCAACATCAAGCGGTGTCCAGCTCCACGCCCACTGTGGCTTGATGCAAACCTCATGTGCAACGAAGGATATTCTATAACTATCGGGGAACACAGGAAGTGATGTCTCCTCTCTCTTGTGACATGGAGATAGGTCGCCGCGTCGTCGAGTTCCTACTTCGCGATGCTGAATCAGCGAGACGCGGAACGCGACATGTCCGGATCGAGAAAACCCGTTTCGATTGTTTGCGGCAAATGCCATCCACTCCGGTCCTCGGTCTTCTAACATGCAAATATACAGCGTCTGCCCGATGCTGGCGTGCGGCGTGCATCGGATGCTTTCCCCCCCTATCTATCCAATCCACATGGGCATAGCACTATCATCCGTTTGATCCACGAGTGTCACGCTTCACTTTCACCACCTGTCCGTTTCGTTCGCGACACAGAAAGCGCCGCCGAACAGACATGCCCCAGCGCGTACCCTACACACCGCAGCTTCCGCAGGCACCATGTGGCGCAGGACTTACTTTCTGCTGATTCTGGTGCGCATCTACTTTGCGCTCTCGCCCAGCTACCTGCACCCGGACGAGAACTTCCAGGGCCCGGAGGTTGTCGCAGGTATGATGCCTGCTATACTATCCACCCACGAACGACAACTAATACTCGACGCACAGGCCGTGTCTTCTCGTATCCAGTACACGAAACGTGGGAGTTTACTTCGGCGCATCCCATCCGCAGCACCTTTCCGCTATGGCTCGCATACGGCTGGCCCATGTACATACTGCGCTGGCTGCGGGAGGGCTTCGGATATGATGAGGTGTCACCGTCGGTCGTCTACTGGACGCTGCGCGTGCTGATGCTCACACTGAGCGTCGTGCTGGAGGACTGGGCTATCCAGGAGCTGGTGCAGTCGCGACGCGCCCGACGCGTTGCGCTGCTGTTGATAGCTTCGTCGTACGTGACGTGGACCTTCCAGACACACACCTTCTCGAACAGCTTGGAAACGCTGATTGTCAGCTGGAGCCTGGTGTTGATACAGCGCATCGTGGCAGACAAGGTAGGCCCGAACTTCGGAACGGATTCCGGAACTACGTGCACGCAGCTAACGACCCGCAGAAGCGCTCTGGCGTATTAGCTTCATCCCTCCTGGGCTTCTTCGTCGTCGCAGGCACCTTCAACCGCATTACCTTTCCAGCCTTCCTAGTCGTCCCTTCCTTCAGCTTGCTGCCTCATTTTTGGAGAAAGTCAGTCGTCGCTGCCCCGGCACGCCCACATACCGGTTTTTGCTAACACCATACAGACCTTTCTCTCTTGTGTTCATCGCCGTCTTCGCGCTCTTGACTGCCTTCATAGCGACCAGCGTCGATACGGCCTTCTATACTCCTGGCAACTTCACTTTCTTAAAGGTTTTGAAGAGCCCAGTCATTACACCGCTTAATAACTTCCTGTACAACTCGAATTCTGCGAACCTTGCCAAACATGGCCTCCACCCACACTACCAGCATTTCCTTGTCAATCTCCCGCAACTACTCGGTCCGGCTACCGCACTCCTCTTCCTGCTCCGCCGTTCGCAGGTCACCATGACCCTTGTTTCTGCGCTCTCCGGCATTGCGCTCCTAAGCGTTTTTCCCCATCAAGAAGCCCGCTTCCTACTTCCGGCTGTCCCGTTAATACTCGCGTCGGTGTCCCTTCCCAGGGTCCAGAAAAAGTTTTGGATATCGGCATGGGTTCTGTTTAATGTCGTCCTGGGTATCATAATGGGCGTGTATCACCAGGGTGGCATTGTGCCAGTGCAGATGCACATTGCTAAGACAAACGAGACGGTCAGCCACGCTTTCTGGTGGAAAACATACAGCCCACCAATCTGGCTTCTGAATGGCAAGAACGAGGAGCTGAAAACAGTCGACCTCATGGGTATGCCAGGAGATGAGATGCTCGAGAGAGTCAGCGCCGCCCTCTCGACCTGCCGCACTCGCGAACCTCCCGAACTGGATGATAGAGCAGCAGTCTATCTCATCTCGCCCCGCTCAGCCCACTTCCTCCAGCCATACCAGGAGCCCGCCAAGCGCAAGAATGTCTCCCTTGAGGAGGTCTGGAGCTACAGGCGGCACCTCAACCTGGACGACATGGACATTCCCAAAGACGGCTTCTGGAAAACCATGGGCCGCGTGGTCGGCGATCGCGGCCTCGTCGTCTGGCGCGTGACGCGGAACTGCCGGTCTACGCAGCAGCCACAAGTCCCCTAAAAGTCTCGTATCTTGCTATTTTAGTTCTCTGGAAGGATATTGAAGGAAGGGCGCGAGCTATCGTCTTGCATAAGATAATTTTCGGCGATTGATACCCTCTTGCACATAGGCTTTATAATGCTAATTTTGGACGTATGAATGCTTCAATTGACACTTTGAGTATTTGTGTGAGATGGTGGTGAGAGCGACGTATAGCATGCCATAGCCTTTGATGGTATGTCTGCAGCTAGCTATGACTTGATTGCCAGTGCAGAGTCGGGTTGTGTTTTCTAACGGAGTACGTGCCTGCGCGCATATAACTCGTCTACAGGAAACCGTCGTCGAGTGTTGCCAACGTGCAGCGACACCCCCGGACAAGGTGATTCGCACCGAGATCTTTGGCTGAGGGTATACGGAAGTGTTAAGTGTAAAGTAGACTCTCTATTCGGATCCGTGAGGACAGTTCATTGATTTTTTTTGCAATGGCTCGATCATTGGAAGTCCGGGACGCTTAATATAACATATTACGGAAAACAGGTAAACCTGGCTCCCAAAGGGGTGAGCTAGTCCCGGGTCCTCAGATGATATCCTCCTCCTATAAAAGCTTTTCTAGAATATTGATTATCGGAAGTAGCTTCCCATCGATGGACACTTGATAAGGGTCTTTTGTCGTCATCGGTGGCCTTCTTCATTGAAGCGACCATGCCATCCTCTACCCTAGTGACCTGCCCGGTAGCCTTGTATTTAGAGCAGATCTTACTGGCTCGGTATTAAGCATCGGAGTACTGAAATCCTGCAGAACAATCTCAACCGTCTCTTTCTATGGCTCTTTGCTGAGTACTTGGCCAGATCTTCATTTGTTAGGTAGTCAGTCGACTAACTTGCGGAAGAACGCAGGGTTTAAGCTCTCAAGACTCAACCGGACAACCCGTCACGGTACTCGTATTCGACTAAGTGATCATCCCCGGAATTTTAAAGGCCAGCCCATAAATATCTTCCGAAATAATAGGAAATGTTGGTCGGCTTAGTCCCGCCGCCAAAGGGTTCTCGATGCTACCGCCAAGCATAATCATATCATACCGGAGGCGTAAATAGCGGTGTGCCAAGTGCAAGTCAAATCTGGCCTGAACATCATAGCATTTGAAGACTTCAGCCAGGCTTTAGAGATGGAGCGGAACAAATTGATTAATTTGTGGAAGATGACTGGGTGAGCGCCTACTTTCATGACGTTGAACATCGATTTAGCCACGCTTTCACCACATTAATATATTCTCATCACCAGCCACGAAGTCATTCTAGGTGTTGGTGCAGGTTATCAAAACAGATCAATATTTACATCGGATCAGTTTCTTCCCCGACTCACGGAGTTGCGCGCACCATCAGCGGGTCCTTAATCCATAGAGCAAAAGACTTTTGATCTGCCCAATTCTTACTTTCATCACAGAGCTCCAGGTCGAAGCTCAAAAGCAGAGTAGCCATGATTAGCCTCATCTCGTGCATGGCCATATTCTGGCCAATGCAGTTTCTATACCCATATCCGAATGGCTGATGAGCGTTGAATGAGTCGCCGGCGTACCTGGGGTCCGTCCCCAGCCATCGCTCTGGGATGTAGTCGTAGGGATCGGTAAAATTAGATTCGGAGTGATAGGTTGACCAATGATGAACGGACACCCGTGTCTCTGGGGGGATCCACTTCCCAAGGATCATCTTGCCGCCCTTTTGTATGATGCGAGGACTACCAATCGGCACCGGCGGATAGATACGAAGCGCTTCTTTAAGGCCTAGTAGTATTACGTTGTCAGCATGCGATCGCTCACTACGCTCTGCAGCAAGATGTTGACGTACATGCATTCAGATATTTCAGGCTGCCAAGATCCTCCAGCGTCATCTTGTCCTGGCTACCAAACGAGCTTCTGACTTCGTCAACAAGGATTCCAAAGCAACGGGGGTTCTTGAGCAGATAGTATATGGCACCGCTCAGAAGAGTGGCTTCAAGAAAGCGTTCCAAGTTAGTTGCATGTTCGTGCGCTTCCATCCGTTTGGCGAGGACTTACCTGATGTTTCCGAACCGGCCAACATAAACAGCTCAGAGTTGGAGTGCATTTCCTCTAGCGTTAGACCTTTGCTCTTGTCGTCTAGGACGAGATTCCACACGTCAGGCTTGTTGGACCCCAGTTTCAGTCGCCTGTTCACAAGCTCCTGGGAAAATGCACAGTGCGCCTTCCTCTGCTCAGCAATCCACTTCGGTTGGAATCGTTCAAACAAGATGATCCGCAGCAATGGGTAGTAATTGATCATGGCCACCAGCGGTAACATCTTGAGAGAACCGACAATAGATGCCACCCACGGGCTGTACTCTGTCTTCGCCAGCATCCCCAGGTTTTGACCAAAGGTGAGCTCAGCCATGACATCGAAGGTAGTGAAGTTCAGTAACGCTCCAATATCGATGGGCTTCTTGCCGTCCTGGCCCACTTCAGAAATCTTGTCCTTGAGAAGATCTGCATATTTCTGGAAGAGAGGCTCTTGCGCCTTGAGCGATCGCGCCGAGAACGCTGGGGAAAACAGACGACGCATTCGAGCATGGTTCTCATGAGTAGCTGTCAAGATAGGTGCCACACCTGCCATCAATGTTAGCGTTAGACTGGGAGCACTGGGGAAATGGAATACCATTGACAGGTTGAGGGGAGAATTCTAGAGCCTTCTCTTGGACTTTTGCGCCGTGAACTTCCTGCCATCCCTCGGCCGAAGCATAGCTGAGGTCCGTTGGACCAAACCTTACCACGGGCCCATACTTGTCGTGCAACTTCTTCATCCAGAACACGTCCACGCCACGGAAAGAGACATACCAGTAAGGAATGCGACTGATTGCACAAGGTAGAGGGCCCGGTAATGAGGCGAGCGGATGCAGTGTTACATAATATATAGCGCTAACGATGTAGTACAAGGCCCCAGAAGCTACCAAGGATAAGAATAGAGTATTGAACATATTGGAAAGCATAAAAATAAGACAAAAACTGTATAGGTGAGGAAATGGGCGCCTACATAAATAGTAGTGAAGTACAATCAATCGTGCGGCTCGGAAGGAACAGTTTGGTGACTGGCGAAATCCCCGGGCGAAACGCACTATTTGGTCATCGATTGACCAAAACCTTGGAAGCTGTGGTGACAGTGGCGTTCGGAAGCAAGTTGGCGGGAGCTGTTCCTGCAGAACCACACTGCGGGCATTGAGGGTCCTTGCTGTAGGAGCCTATGGCGGTGAGCACTAGCTCCAATCACCACCAACTACGTGCGAGACAGCAAAAGAGTAGAGGCGGACATTGTTCTACTGTGGTTGCAGGGGTAAATATTCCTAATTTCTCCACTTTTTTTCGTTCTCTCACGTTACAGTGAGTACCCAATCATATATAGCTAATCCTGCTTAGTAAGTAAACAGGCCCACAGTGGCAATTGGGAATATTTACCCCTGCAACCACAGTATAGGCCTTACTTGGTTAGTCAACGCATTCCATACGAGAGCAGCAATTTAGATGGCGTGGGGCCCTCAGGAAGCATCAGCATCATTTTGAAGGAACGGCAGCACTGCGATGCCATGTCCAACGCTGATCGTCAGGGGTCGGAAGCCTATGGACGCAAGGTCCGCTGCACCATCCACTCTTGGTAAGAACCGAATCCTCAGGATTTAGCCAATACTTGCTGACGTTATTAAGCGCGCATGAAATATTCTCCCATCAGGCAGCAGGTGTGGAGCTGCATAATCAAATGATCGCTGTCGAGTTGGAATCGTTGTATTGTTGAGTGCCGAACCAAGGATCCTCTCTCTGACGTTATTGGCAAATCCTTCCTATATTCTATCCACAAAAGATCTGTGGTGCAACGATATACGTCGGAGATACATCTAACAAGCGAAATAATCCCCTTCACCATCCGAATGCAAGACATCTGCGTACGGTTGAACTCCCGAATACCGCTGTAACGGGATCGGCGTTGCCATGGGCTCATGCTCATGTGTTGCATTGAATGTTGGCGGAAGCTGCATGAGGCCTGTCTCATGGACGTCATGGCCCTCATTGCCCAGGAAGCGACCTGTTTGAAAGCTGTTGGATACGTTAGCCACCTGATTCAACATACACCAACTCGCTGGGATAGATTCCTTACCTCCAATATAAGTTCCCGTGCGCCATTGCCCTACACACCTCAACGAACTTCATAACCTCACGATCAATTTTCTCGCCGTAGGACGGCAGGTCCGCCAAAGCGAGGTACCACTGGCGATAACAGTCGTTGATCATGTCGCCGATTTTGTCCATGGCTTGCTGGACGCTGACACGCTCCTTGTTCATAAGGAGGGTAATCAGGTTGAAATCAACACCCATATCAAGGTCTTTGCGGTAAGAGAGCACATCGTTGACCCTGAGACACATGAGTACGAATTTTTCGCAGAGGCATAGGATGTGCTTGAGCTTACAGTATGACCAGGTCCGCTGCAACTTGCATGCATTTCTGCAAGCTTGGGTGGTCGTAAGCTTGCTGTGGGACTTGGATGTTGCCGGCCCATTCGGCGAGGGCGATGGCCGGGTACACACCAATCGTGCCTCTCCGCAAGTTGAGGTATGCATCCACATCGCATGTGAGAGTCGCACCTCTGGCCTCCAACTCAACCTGAACAAGGAGCTTCTCGAAGTACCGCTTGTGTGCATCAACCCAACGCTGCTGCATCTCTATATCGCTCAAAAATTAGCATCGTGGCCATAAAACTCTACTGAATAGACGAGTCTAGCTTGCGGAAATCGAGAGAAGGAACAAAATAGAAGTAGTTGGGCCGGCCGTACCTTCACTGGATGTTGCCTTGATCATATCGCAGCAGCGCTGGAAGATATACCGCACGGGATCCGACTTTGGGCTACACCGGGACGCATGCCCCTCCATTATGGCCACGTTCTGCTTCACTTCCTCCGCTGCGGCAGGAAGGTCTGTCTTGAAGCGTCCTTCATCAAACTCTACTCAAAGGCTTGGGATCAGTACAGACACGGCAGGCGAAAGGACTTCGAAGTTCAAATTCGCTCCGAGCAACATACCATCGTCAAAGAGAAAAACCTGAAGGCGTGTCAGTCTTCGTGAGAAACTTAATACCTGGGTAGTGAGCGAAGAGCACTGACCCAATTATTCCACTCCACCATCATGACGAGACGGTCTTCCTCCGCCGTTGACGACCATATTGCTGCGAGATAGCACAGGTCAATCTGTGCATTTTTTGCTGCTGCTTTCTTGTCGAAACCCATGTGCCTGCGCATAGTGCCTATGTTAGCATAATTCGCGTTACTTGCAGGCTGTCCATCGTTTATCCGCCCACCAACCGGAGTGCATACCTTGCAATCCATCGATCCCCTTTGGCTTTAGCTGCGAAATAGTTGGGATTGACGACGGGCTTGGGAGCCATGATGGACCCGAAACAATCCGGGACCCGAACAAACGAAGACAGCTGAGTAGCATGCTGCTCCTCCACCTCGTGGATGCTTGCAACCTCCGACTCTGGAGGAGTTGGAACGCTGGATAGCGGATAACCTGCGTTAGAGGACATGGGTTCACCCTTGTTTAAAGTTCGTTTAGCGTTCATGATGAAGTTTATGTCTAGTATAATAGTCGAGTAAAAGGGTGTCGCTGTAGTAACTGAAGGCTAACTAATAGAAGCAAAAATAAAGGAGGAGCATATGCATGCCTTTATACTCGATGTTCTGAAAAAGGCGAATTGAAGCTATGCTAAAAGAGGGTCCATGATGTGAATGCGAGCTACACTATGTCACTGAACGGATTGAATGTTCACAATATATTCAATTCTCCGAATGGCGGCTCCGAAACGCTCGGTCTACTTTGCCCTGCTTGCTTAGGATGCTCGACCGCTGTGATGCTATGATTAGCGCGACACATTAGCAGCGCAAAAGCAAGACCCACCAGCAATGACGACAAGTGAGCACTTGTCTACAAAGCATGAGCTTTGACGACACATCATCTTGAGGCTTTAGGCAGCAATGACGACACCGAAGATGGAGTCTGTTGAAATCCTTCAAACCCTTTCAGGCTGTCTCTAAGAATCAAGTCCAGACGGCGGGTGATCTCCAGAGCATATCTGGGTTCCAAGAGCCACCGATGTCTTGTGACATGCTGTATTCGCGGACCTCGTCAGTGATTCGTAGAGGCGGCATAGGTATAGATTGAATCCACTTGCTTGACCGCACATTCGCAGATCAAAAAAGAACAACTGTAGAACGATGTAGGTGGACCTGTAATTCCCCGCCCGGGGAGAGTCAAGTTCAGTGGAAATTCGATGTTTAGATGACGTGTTCATAGGCCTCGTGAGCTTTTCGGACTCACCTCTTGCAACCAATCAATGGCCCACCGGCTCACCGCGACAATGTATGTTTGAGGCGTCGTGTCCTACTAAGCCCTGCGGAGGTGCATGAGAGAATGGCGAGGTCCGGTCTAGTGGTAGGACCAGAGTTATGGTATCTACCGAGCGAGGAGAAAGCCATACCCTGGTCGCATATGCATATTTGCTAGGAGGTAGCTGAAGCACAACCAGGTACACGGCGACCTAGAAAGTGATCATCCCCTTGAAAAGGCTAATGCCGGGTGTGTATCTGTGCTTCCGGGTAAATAGTGCTACCCTCACTACACTGGAATGGGCAAATAACCCGGCATCGCGCTACGTAGGAGCCCCGGAGGCATCCCGCAACTTTTGCTTCATCCGTGTGGTGCCAAGTGGGCACTGCTGACCGTTGCATTTTGACCCCCACATGCATGAAAAAAATTCTTTGGAAAATCATATGCCCTAAAAATACCTTAGTCGCCCACCCTTCTCTCGTACGAAGCACAGACATAGGGCATATCTCGGGCATAATAACGATGCTAGGTCTAATAGATTATTGGCGGGTCTGTCCATAGCCAGAGCACGTCTGCCTCTGACACTCAATCATACGACAGAAGGTTCATTCCGCCACGATCTCACCATTTGTATAATCAGAATTTCCAAATCAAGCTCCGGAGGGCCTAAAATAAATTAGATGTCCGCTTTGAGCAACTCCTCTACCTGGCCCCACATGCCGACGGGCCGATATCCCTCAAGCCAGTAGTTTCCCTGAGCGTCCTTCCCGGTAATGATGAAACCATCAGGGTAAGCAATGCCGCCCTGAATCTGCGAAACAAAGGATGGGTACAGAGGGGTGTCTCTCTTGCTCACACATGCCGCCGAGAAATCTGTCAAGTTAGCCTTGACCTTTTCCCAGTTCGAAAATCCTATGTGGTGCATGTTCGCCTTGCCAAACAAGATAGGCATGGGACCCATTGGCCACGCATTGCTCCTGCCCATGCTCCAAAACGCTTCAATCTGTTCGCGCGTGCCGTGCTTATTGATGCCCCGCCGGATATCGCCAGCCAGAAGTCCCAGACTCCGATCAACTTCCTTTTTGGTCTTCAGGACACTCGTGTAGCTAAGGCAGTTGGAGACGTAAGGTCTGCCTGGTGGTAAAAGATCCCGCTCGAGCGCCCGCCGTATAGACATGGCTTGCATTACGGTCACGGGCTTCTCAGGCGGCAAGTGAGAGAACGCGAGCCGCGAGAACCAGGCTGTGATGACATCGTTGTCAGTCAGAAATGGGTCCTTTGTGCCCGCGTCTCTCAGCTCCTGGAATGCGGTTTTTCGAAGCTTTTCCACGAAAGGGGCTGGAATGCAGACTGTCCGGGTTTCTTTCTTCCCTAGAGCGATACTATAGCCATTCCGCAGCGCATACGATGCTGTACCCCACTTTGACAGCTCAGACCCTGCCAGATCGAACGTCTCTGTTGGGTGGAGTCCCAGCTCGCGCAGCGGGTCCTCATCGAAACCATGGACAAGAGGGATTTCGGCTTCGCGACCTTGAAGAACCAACACCCAGTTATCCAGAACAGCCTTGATCGCCATGGCATCGGCCGCAATGTGGAGCCAGTGAATGTTGACAATTGTGGCATCCTTGAACGACACTACGCGGAGACCAGTGACGGGCCGACCCGAGCCCACGTAGTCTGAACTCGTTTTCGGCGAGTCAGCGCCACAACACAAGTCAGACCAATCTTCGGGATTCCCTACGAGCGCCGGCCGGTCTAAGGGTGCCGACTTCGAGCTGGGTATGCGAGAAGCTGCAGGATGGTCTGCTTTAGCCATGTCCTGAGAAACATGTTGATACGCGATGGCTGGGCGGGTCGAGGTAAATCTTCGCGGGATGTGTAGGGTGAGTCCGTTTTTCTGTTGCGCGTCAGCATCCACCCACATGTATTCTCGGGAGTGGATGTCTGATAGACTTACTCCCTTCTCCAGTCTTGCACCCAGCTTTTGCCATGTTTCACGCCCAATTAGTCGGGAAAGACTCGAGCGAAGCTTGTCGGGATCTAAAACCTCGTCGTACACCATGACTGCGTGCATCGTGATGCTCATGAACAAGGTATTGTTATCAAAATAGTGCACTGGAATGACCAGATCAGGTTCTGCGGCCATGGTTGACTTCTGCTCATGGGACGTCATGTTGGGTCCTAAAAGAGGCTCTTGGAGGTGGTGAACTGCCCGCAAAGCAATCAACAGCTGTAGAGGAGTCGCTGACCCCGCGTTGCAACTAGGCTGCCTGCTAATGCTTGCGCTTCCCGACTGTTTTGTACTCCAGCAAACCGCGTAGACGAGTAACGGGCTTTGGAGAAAAGGCCGTCGTTAGAAATTACGAATGAGCATCAGGTTATCAGACGCGTGACAACTTGTGGCACCTAGGTGGGGAAGCGATAAGGACATGGGGGAAGTTGAACCTCAACCGCAGATGTTAGTGGCCTAGTAAGTAGTGAGAAATTAGGATTTGCAGGATGCTGCAGCGCAAAACTGGTCCCCTGCATGTCTAGCTCAGTGATCATTCGTTCGCCTGACAACAGGATTTCCGGAATCCTACTCAGGCCCAATTCATTATTCCCGGCTCGGCAACCGTTACAACGGCTAATTGCAAATGCCATCCCAGGAGGAGCAAGCCTTAATGACCACAGCCTCGCGAACATTCTTTTTCCCGACCCAATGCTCACATTACCATATCAAAGCTTGAGCAGCATCGCCCATTGAAAGAGTGTCCGGTTTCTCCGGACGCTCCATTCAGAAACACCAATTCAGCTTATGCTCGGCATTTGACCACGATGGGAGACTCACCGCAAGGCGTGATGCCGGCCCCGGAGGGCCAAGTCGCAATCTTTGGGTCCGGATACACTTCTTTACAAACGGCACTTATTGTTGCCAATTTATCAACATATGCCATCGCAACGGTTTTTCTGGGCCTCCGAATCTATACCTCAGCCTTCATCAACAAAAGAACCGACATTGGTGATTGTAAGGTGTCCCTTCTGCTTCCAATCGCGCACGTCACTAACGTGGCCCATTCTCAGTCTTTCTGGTCGCGTCTTGGGGTGTAGGTGCCGGGTCGATTGCTTGCACTTTGATTGGTGAGCAAACCTTGACGTCCTGCGATGTTGAACCCGAGTCCTAACTCGAGCTAGCTATCAAGTTCGGGTTTGGGAAGCACTTGTGGAATGTGGAGGTGACAGAGATCACAGGATACTTTCAAGTACGCGCCCCTCTGCGCCGACGAATCTTTGCGCATGCGACTGACGAGATCGGTGCGAATAGCAACTTGTCGCCATGTCCGTGACCTACTTTTGGACACCGACCCTCACCAAACTCTCGGTATTGACACTCATCTATCAGGTTTATCATGCCAAGTGGGGAAAAATCAGCGCCTCCATTCTCGGTGTCTGCATTGTTGCATATACCATCGTTCTTACGGTGCTGGTGACCGGACCCTGCGATCCGCTCCATGGCAGCGTTGTGTGCCTTACCAACGCTGGTACTGCTCATGCGGTCTTGAACATCATATCAGACGTATTGGTCATCCTTCTGCCAATCCCATTGGTCCACCAACTTCAGATGCCAACGAGACAAAGGGTCTCAGTGGGGATACTGATGACTTTGGGCTCATTCTGTGTCGTCGCATCTATCGGCAGGATGGCCTTTGTAGCCGACATTCAAAAAAACCCGGACATTACGTGGTGCCAGGCTAGAGTCGGGGTGTGGTCGGCTATTGAGCTGAACGTTGGAATTTTAGGTGCCAGCTGTAAGCCATCCCCCATCGCGTGTCTGTACTTGGGCAACCGTCTAACGGAACGGCAGTGGCTCGCCTCAAACCTTTTGTACAGAGGTACTTTCCAGCGTTATCGAGAACTATCGTATCGACCGGGCAGCAGTATACAGGATCGAGTAGATACGAGAACAGCAAGCAGCGTCCTGGCCGCGACACATACCTCCTACACAGCATCCAAAGGAGCGGTGTGCATACTCCTGATGGACAGGGAGAGCATGGAGGTATAAATGTGAAGACCGATATCTATGTTACGCAGTCTCAGGAAATTGCACAGTTGTGAAGAAGCAATTACTTTGTCCTTTCAGCTCCTACATATAATCATTCATTGAAGTGTCCGTCCCAAAGACCGTAATTTGCAAGCTCGTCCTGATTTTTCTGTAACAAATCGTCCTGTGCAATCTTCTTCTATGCGCTCCGATGCGAAGCCACCGTGCCGATGTTAGATAGAAAGAGAGTGGATATCAAGCTTGCCCCGATGTATTTACTAGTCTAGTAAAGAGGTTTTTACCGCTTATATTAATAAAATATTTTCTTTTTCAGAAAATATATAGAAATTTATTGAAATTATTTAAATTATTTTTAATAGTAATTTTTTAATTTCTTTTTTAGAGCTTCTAATTACGTTTTTATTTATAATTTTTTTATATCCTTTAGCTAATTTTAAAATCTAGTCTTTTTAATTTTATAATTATTTTTATAATTATTTTTATAATTATTTTTAATATATTATATATTTATATATTATTTAAATAAAGTAGTGTAGCTATAGTGGCTTAGGGCAACTAAAAAGAGTTTTAAAAAGGAGGAGTATATATATACTATTATTAATATATTATATATTATAATAAATACTCGTGTATTTTAAATTTAAAGTAGTAGTAATTAAAAATGGAATTATTTATTTTTAAAAGTAACTTAATTTTAAATTAATTCGTGTACTTCGTAAGTTTTATAAAGCCGTAGTATAATATAATAATAAGAACTTAATAAATACTAAATAGCTTATATATAACAAGGTTATGTATAAGTAGTATAAATTTTAAATTCTTAAAAGTTATACTCTTTTTTTTTAGTAAGGGTTATAGTGTCCTACTAAATATAATAATACTTATACTCTAATTTATATTTATAGATTAGTAACTACTTATAATTATATATAAGATAGTTAGTTAACTTAAAGATTACTAGATATATAAACTTTAAAACTAATAAAGTTATTAGGCTAGTACTTAAAGTTTATAATATTTAGTCTTTATATTAGTAAGTTTAGCTATCTGTTTATACTCTATACTATATTATTTTCTACTTTTTAAAAGTCTACTAAATATTTATTTAGTTTTTTTTAAATTATTTTAAATTATTACTATTACTACCGTTATACTTTAAGCTACTAATAAAAACCTATTGCCTATTTTTATTATAAACGCACCTTTTATTAATAAAATAATATAAAAACTATATAATAATATTATAATTTTAGTTCTAAAAGTAGTCTATAGTACTCTAGTAATAAATAATTTTTTTTATAAATAACTTATTAAAATAGTATCTAAAATAGCTACTAGTTAAACTAAAAAATAAAAGTATATTACTTTTTATAAATTTAATTACGTACTGAGTGTATACTACTAAAAAGACTAATATATAAAGAAAAATATTTTTACTTAGGCAAAAACTATAACGTATATATAAAAAGTAACTCGAGCTACTACAGCTACACTATTTGTTCAATTAATATATAAATATATTATAGTAAGTCTTAAATAATATTAAAATTAAGTAAATACAATAATACGCGTTTAAAAGTATAGATTTAGAATTTAGAATACTCTTAATTAAGTAATATATTACTATAGAGCTAGGTAATACTAAATATACTTTTATTCTTAACTAGTAAATATTACTAACTACTAGTAGGTATTTTTCTCTTTTTATCTATAGGCGGCATAAGTATTAATAATAATAAATATAGTTTTTTTTATAATATAAGGCTACTATAAGCTAGGTATATATATAACTTACTTTATTAGTAGACCTTTAAATAGTATTATTATTTTAGTAAAAAGTGTAATAGGTAATATAAAAACTTATATAGAATTAAGTAATAAAATATTACTTTAAAATATCTAAAAAGTCTATAATAATATTATTAATTCGCGGACTATTAGTAGGCGGAGTAAAATAAAAGAAAAATAAAATATAAATAAATATATAAGTCTTTTATACTTATACTTAGGAGTAAATTAATTTTAAATTTAAGTATTAAAAGATTTAATACTATTTTAAAAAATTATAAGTTTATTTTTTTAAAAAGAAATTAACTTATTACTATTATAGAGGCTTTTATAAAATAGTTTTTTAATATTCTAATTATATATTTTTATATATTTATATACTAATTAAATAAATAGTGTGGCTGTGGTGGCTCAGGACGACTAAAAGGGATTTTAAAAAAGGAGGAGTATGTATATACCTTTATACTTAATGTGTTAAAAAAGTAACTAACTATAGTACTAAAAAATAAAAAAAATATATTTACTAATTATAATAAATTAATATAGTACTATTCTCGCGATAAATTAATATATAATCTTTTTTAAAATTAGTATTAGACGTCTATTTATTAAACAAAAATATAATAGTAAAATATTACTAGTATATTATAAAATATTAATATACGCTATAGCACAGTAAGTAAGTGTTTAGAAATATATTAAATTTACGAATTTTTTTAAATTTTTGTTGTTATTTCTTATATTAGAGGTTTAATTCCTCTCTTTATTATAGTATTCTTTAAATACGTCTATTTTACTAATAAAAAGTAAAGTCTTTAAAAGTATAGGATACTGCTAAGAAATTAATATAAAATTATAGAGAAGCTAAAATTCCTATTTAAAATATATTATCTTATAGGCATATCTTACTATTTAAGTTAGATAAGATAAAAATCTATTTCTAAATAGGCCTGGTATAGCGAACTAGGCCTAATTAGGTAATAGACTAGTAATTTAATATAACTTAGTAGTAATATATTAATTTAGGAATTAAAAAACTAGTTATTAGTTCGCTTAAGAGATAAAGTACCTTCCTTAAATAGTTAGATAGCCTTAATATAAAAGGCTTATTTTTTTAAAAATAAACATAAAAATATACGCCGACGTCCCTAGTGCTAAATATATAAATTATAAAAAAGTATAATAAATAGTATACTATACTAGATAGCTATATTAAAATTTTTTTATAAATTTTTTTTTATAAATACTATTATATATACTATATTATAATATAGCTAAATAATCCTATAAAAGTAATATATATAATTTTTTTTATATAATTAACTTTATTTTTATATTACTAGTAAAGGTTTATCTAATTAAACCTCTTCTAAAAGTAATTTTTATAAAGTTCTAGAGTATTATACTAAAAATTAATTATTATAAATAATATATAACTATAAAATATATAGTATTTATAATAATTATAAACTTTATTTTTTTAGAGAAAGAGTAAGCCGAGTGTATACTATACTAAAGTATAAAGGTATATATATACTTCTTCTTTTTTAAAACCCCTTTTAGTCGCCCTAAGCCACCTTAGCTACACTACTTTATACGAATAATATATAAATATATACTATACCTATATTTATATACATTTATATATTAATTAAATAAAAGAGAGTAGCTATAGTAGCTGTGTAGGCGACTAAAATAGGTTTTAAAAAAGAAGGACTTTTTTAACACATTAAGTATAAAGACATATATATACTCCTCTATTTTTAAAACTCCTTTCAGTTGCCCTAAGCCACTACAGCTAGACTATTTATTTAATTAGTATATAAATATAATATAAAAAAGGAGGAGTATATATATGCCTTTATACTTAATGTGTTAAAAAAGATATCTATATAAATAGAGTAATAGTATTACAGCCACTACAGCCACACCTAGGCTAGCGAATAGGTCTCTACATCGGGATCTTAAAAACTATAATAACTCTTTACCTATAAGAGTTATAAAAAACTTTCTATTAGTAAAATATAAAGCTAAGTTAGGGCTATAAAACTAGCTATTAAACTTCCTAATTGGGCTAGTATTAAAGAATATATTATAGTTTTTAAAATCCCGATATGGAGACCCATACGCTACACTAGCCACACCCTTTTATTCGATTAATATACAATATACAAATATATAAATATATATATAAAGTAATAGTAATTATTATTAATCTATATAATTATAATAGTAATTTACTCTAAAAATTTTATTATAATCGTTTACTTACACTAGATCTAAAAATAAAAATATTATTTTTTAGCCTTACTATATAATTAGAATAATTTTAATTATACTTAATATAAAAATAAAATAGTATAGTACGCTAACGCGGCTGCACTAGTAATATAATTATAAAATATAAAAAATCTTATAAGAATAGTAGTATTAATAATATAAAGAATATATAAAAACTATATATAGGATAGTAGATATAATAGGTAAATAGAGTAAACGTAATAATAATATATAAAAGAAAGAAAAAGAAATATTATATAATATTTATAAGTATAAATAAAATAATATAAGATAATATAAAATAGTATATAAGTATAAAGAAAATATATAATTAGTACTAAAAAATAACTAAAAAAAGTTATTTTTAATTAACGTACTTCGTGAACTTTATAAAGCCGCGGCACAATATAATAATAAAAACTTAATAAATACTAAATAGCTTATATATAATAAGGCTATATATAAGTAGTGTAAATTTTAAACTCTTAAAAATTATACTCCTTTCTTTTAGTAAGGGTTATAGTACCCTTTTTTTTTTTTTTTTTTTTTTTAAATAAGCCTTTTATATTAACGCTACCTAACTATTAAAGAAAGTCCTTTATTTCCTAAGCGAACTAACAATTAGCTTTTTAATTCCTAATTAATATATTACTAAATAAAGTTATATTAAATTACTAATCTATTTAACTTAATTAGGTCTAGTTTGCTACGCTAGACCTATTTAAGAATAGATTTTTATCTTATCTAACTTTAGATAGTAAGATACCTCGCTTATACCTTTAGATATAACGTATTTTATATAGGGATTTCGGCTTCTTACAGCCTTATATTAATTTTTTAGTAGTACTTTATACTTTTAAAAACTTTATCTTTTACTAGTAAAGTAGACGTATTTAAAGAATATTATAATAAGGAGAGGAATTAAACCTCTAATATATAAATACCGTCGAAAATTAACAAATCTATATATTTCTAGGCACTTACCCACTATACTACCCCACCTATAGTACCCTACTAAATATAGTAATACTTATACTCTAATTTATATTTATAAATTAGTAACTACTTATAATTATTCTAAAGGTTATTAGTAATTACTATTTATAATTATATATAAAGTAATTAGGTATTACTAAGCGTGTAAACTTTAAGACTAATAAAGTTATTAGATAGTTGCCTAGTACCTATAATAGAATATCTAGCCTTTAAAACTAATAAGTTTAGTTATTTACTTATACTTTATATTATATTATTTTCTACTTCTTAAAGTTCTGTTAAATATCTATTTAGTCTTTTTTAAGTTATTTTATACTATTACTATTACCGCCGTTATGCCTTAAGCTACTAATAAAAACCTATTACCTATCCTTATTATAGATGCGCCCTTCGTTAATAAGAAAAAAAGTTATTTTAAAATATAAATCTATTAATAACTATTTTTATAATCTATTAAACCTAATTTGTAATAGTAAAGTCTAAAATTAAAAGTTTAAAAAAATATTTTATAGTAAAGTTCCTATATTTATATATTAATTATATAAAGAGTATAACTATAGTAGCTTAAAATAATAAAAAGATTTATTATAAAAAAAAGTATATATATATCTCTACACTTACTATATTAAAAAGGTTAGATAAGACTAAATTAAAAAAAGTATAGTATTATAAGAGCGAGTTTCCGGTCTTAATAGAGACCTAGAGATTTTAGAGTTATAATAAAATAATTAATATAAAATATTCTATTTTATTTAGTTATATACTAAGCTATTTATTTTTATTACTCTAGACCTACTAGCTATTATTTCCTTATAGTCCGTATAGGTCTTATAGTCCTTATAGTCCTTATAGGTCTTATAGTCCTTATAGTCCTTATAGTCCTTATAGTCCTTATAGTCCTTATAGTCTGTATAGTCCTTATAGCCTAATTTAAAGAATCTTTTAGTATTTAGGCCTCGCGTACCTACTACGCTCTTATAATATTATATATCTATAGCTTTATAATATATTTAGAGTTATTTAGCCTACTCTTATATAAAACTTTTAATTTACTTTACTACTTTTATATAAAATTTTTATTTAATTACAAAAGTCCTATAAGTTATTAGTTTTAGTAGTAGACTTACTAAAATAGTAGTAGTTATATATAAAGTAATTATTACGTACTGCTTTATACCTTAAGTATTTAGTAGGTATTTAAAAGTACTAGTAATACTAGCTTTTTATCTAATTTATAAGGCATTCTATTTTATTATCTATACTTTAGTTAAATCTTTAGTCTTTTAGTAATAACTATTATAAATATATACTACTTTTTAATTATATCGGGTATGTTATTATATAGTGTTAAGTTAAAATTAGTATAAATATTATTTATATTACCCTATACTAGTTGTAGGAGGTTACTTATCTTAATTTTAACTTTTTTATTATTTTTTTTACTTATCTATTTAATATATATCTTTTATAGTACGAGCTACAAAAGCCTATAATATAAAAATTTATAATATAAGAGCCTATATATATATTACTAATAGGTTATTTATTTTATAGTTTATTAGGTATATAAAAGTCTAGTACTATAATTAATAGAGTCTACTACCTTACGTATTACGCTACGTACTATAGATATAATATTTTTTTCTCTTTTTTTATAAATACCTACTTAGTATTAATTATAATAGTAAATATATAAGAATAAGTTATTATAAAATAATAAATTATACTAAGCTGTAAATCTATTAAGTACTATTAAGTAGTTATTACGTACCTGTCTTAGTACTACTTTTCTTAATTAGGCTTAGCATAATACCTTTTAAGAGCTAATTATTAGTTTATATAGTATATTTAGCACTCTCTTTCCTAATTAGGTAGTTACTAATAGTAACTTTATTATATATATATATATAAAAGAGTATGTTTTGTATACTCTCTAAAAATAATATTAAATTAAAAAGTTTAATATAGATACTACATTATTTTAAAAAAATATATAAAGTATAAATATTACTATTTATATAATTTTTATCTATTTTTATTATTAATACTTTACTTATTTGTTTATAAAAAAATATAGTATTTTAAAATATATATATTATAATAAAGGTATATATATACTTCTCCTTTTTTAAAACTACTTTTAGTTACCTATATAACTACTATAGCCATACTCTTCTATTTAATTAATATATATATATATTTATATACTAATCGAATAAATAGTATAGCTGTAGTAGCTTAGGGCAACTAAAAGGGGTTTTAAAAAAGGAGGAGTATATATATGCCTTTATACTTAATATATCGAAAAATTTAGGTAAGGCTAGATTAAAAAAGGTATAGCGCCGCGCTAGTATTCTACTAGCGTACTTAGCACGCCCCCCCTAAAAAAAACGTTAAATTAAAAAATCTAGTACTAATACTGTATTCTTTTTTAGAGAATAGATATATAAGTAGCAGCTACTACTACTACTTATATATCTATCCTCTATCTCTCTTGCAGTTAATACAGTCAAATATTTATTAAATAAAAAAAATATACTCGCTAATATAATTTCTAAAATATTTTTTAAAGGTACGTTGCAGCGTATATACTAAACCTACTACTAATAGTATCTAGGTCCTAATACTACTCCTCCTCTTATTAACGCTAACGACAAGATAATCCTTATTAATCTTAAGGCGTCTAAAACAGCGTCTAGTATAATTACTTAAACTCTTTTTACAGTATTGTTCTACTTAATAATAGGTAATAAAGATATAACCTTAGCAGACGCTTGTAAGTATAAATACCTTATTTATCTAGAAGTGGCTGATAGAGAAAATTATAATTTATTAAATTCTAAAATTATAATTATATTTAATTATAAACACAGCTATATAAACGAAATAGTAACTCTATCTATTAAAAAAGCAATTAAAGTGTTAAATATTAGGTTAGCAGTATTAGCAATTATAAAGAAATTATTAACAGGGGCGTACAGGGATATAGTAAAAGTAAAAAAAGTAAAAAAATATAACGTATAGTTTATAGCAAAGTTAATAAGTAAGATAAGTATCTTGTAAATACGGCAGGTACTTCTTAGCGTAAGAGATATAAAAACAAGAGTAAAGACAGCGGCAGCAGTAAAGGTAATAGTAAAAATAAAAATATAGTTAGCGTAAGCGTAAAGCCCGTAAAGTAATAAATAAAAAACAGTAAAGCCTTTATAGAGATACTAAGTAGTTAATATTTAAAAGTAATAGGGGGGCCTACATATAATTTTAGTATATAGACTAGGTAGGTAGGCTAGCGGGTATACAGGTACTTAGTATCGCAGTTATCTTTATAGGTAAAAAAGAATTTACAATTATAAATAAAAATATTAACTATTATTAAACGCTACACTACCTATGTGTATATAGGCAGAGTAAAAAGTAATAGAAACAAATACAACCTCTATTTTATATAAAAATAAAGTTAAAAAAGTAACTAACAGGTTATAACAGCAGTTATCGGCAATTAATATATAAATATAAATATATATTAAAATATTTTTTAAGCGTAAAACTATATAATAGTATATAAACTATATATAGGTAATTAAAAAAAGACTAATCTAAAAAGCTACCTTTTTTTAAAAATTTATACAGGGGGGTAAAACAAAAAAAGAGTAATTAAAAAAGATATCTTTTTTAAAATAATATAACTTTGTAATTAGTAAGCTAAGAAATATAAGAAAAATAGCGTTTTAAAGAGAAAGTTTAGGAGACTCTATTCACTCTATTAGAAGCTGCTTACGAAGGGGTTTAGGGGTAGTAAAAAATTAGTAAATATAGACAATTTTTAACATCCTATTTTAAGTTAGTACAACTTTTTATTTAAGGTATAAAATTTATTTATTTTTATATATATAATAATAGTACTTCTAATATACAAGTTTATAAAATATTTTTATATATTTATATATTATTTATATAATTATATATAAAAGTCACTTTTTTTAAATTTTTAATAATAAACTAGTAGTAATAAATTACTAGTATTTAGTATAGTAGTCTTTAGCTTCTATAACTACCTTATAACGGTTAGAAAGAAATAAAATATAGTTATTAATAACTTCTTATAATATATTATTTTACTCTTTTATAATAACTCTTTTAAAGGCCTCTATACTTTATAAACTAATTCCTACACCTAAATTAGCCTTTTTATTATTATTTAGCCCTTATTTTATATAACTCTATATATTTTTTATAGGGGCTAAATTAGGACTATAGGCTAGGTAAGGAAATAGTTTAATTTTATTATTTTTAAACTAGTTTAAACCGTTCGTTATTTTATAAATAGGGACGTTATCTTATTAAAATTCCTAACCTAAATTAATACTAATATAAAATTTATTATTATAATATAATATAATAATATAATATTATATATATATATATATTATTATATTAATAAAAAAAGGGGTAAAAACAGGTTATATAACTTACCTATTTATATAGAGGGTTTAACTTTAGGTATAAAAACTTTATTTATATAGTCCTTACTAGTAAAAGAAGTAAAAAAATTAGGTATTTTAATAAATACTAAATTACTTCTACCTCCTACCTAAATTGCACCCTAAACTTATAGGGTAAAGTCTCGGCCTATAAAATAATTAATATAATTAATATTAAAAAACTAAAACTATAACTTAAAAATATATAAAAAGTTATATATTTTAATGTTTTAAAAAATTAAAATAACTTACTTTGTAATTAGCTAACAGCTAGTTCTTTTCTAACTTTATTATTACTCCTTTTTCTATAATATTATTTATTTTATTATCCCCTTTGTATTGCTGACTTATTAAAAAATATAATTTTTTTTAAATTTATATTTTTTATATTTTTTATAGTCTCTTTAGCGTATTTTAATCTTTTTTTTAGCATTTTCTTTATTTATTATTAGTTTTTTTTTACTTATATTAACTATATAATCCTTCTCTTTAAAACTCTTTATAATTGTCTAATTATAATCTCTAGATTATTTTTTAATAGTATATTCTTATTTTTCTTTTTAGGACTTCTAGTTAAGTCTCTATTAATAACTCTTTTTTCTCTTTTAGTTAACTTTTTTATATCTCCTCTATAAACTCTTTTTATATTATAATTCTTATCTTTATTTTTTGTTTATTTTTAATACGTTAGATAGTATTATAAATACTCTTTTTAGGCCTTTTTAAAATAGAAATAATTATAGAAATAGGAGTATTTACTCTTAAAAGTAAATTAATTTTAAATTTAAGATTTAAAAGATTTGGTGCTATTTTAAAGAAATAGAAGTCTAGGTTTATAATATTAAAAAGATATTATAATATACTATAATATTAGTAATATATTACGTAATTAGTAATTATATAAGCCTTAGTAATATTTTTATATTTAATAAAAATTTATTATTAGATTACTAATATACTTTAAAAATCTAGTCACGTGACCTATACTAGGCCTAAAAAAGTATAATTTAAATTTTAGTTAAATATATTTACTAACTAAAAAGTTACTCCTGAGTAGAAGTATAAAAGACTTATTTATTTTTTTATATTTTATTTTTATTACGTTTTACCCTACCTATTAATATTATAAACTAATAATATTATCGTAGACTTATTACGCAATTTAGAGTAATATTTTTTTATTTAATTTTACGCTAAGTTTTTATATTACCTGTTAAACTTTTTACCGAGACAATAACACTATAAAAGTCTATTTAAAATAAGTTATATATATATCTAGCTTACCTAGTTTTATAAAATAAGAAAAAAGCTATTACTTACTATTCTTAGTATTTACGCCGCCTATAGTACTTACTGCCTAGTTAGTAATACTTACTAAATAAGGATAAAAGCGTATACTTACTTAACTTACGTACTCTAGTAGACTGCTCTAGAGTTTATAATATTTAATTATTTTTTTTTATTTTAAATTTTATAAGCGTACTAATAGATCTATTTTATTTTATTAGTTTACTTCTTAGATTGCTCTATTACCTTTAGCTCTTTTAATAATACTAGGTTTTTTAGTCCTTCTTCCTTAATTACCTACTTTTATATAACTTTTATTTTATTAGCCCGGAATCTATATATAACTATATATATAGTTATAGGAGATAGTAGTATACTAAAAAGAGCTTTAAAGTAACTAAGAATAATATATTTAAAAAGGCTATTCTTTACCGAAAAGTTGCGTACGCGTAGGTTAATATAGAACTAGTTAATAAGCTATATATAAGTAGAAGAATTACGTTTTAATTAACTTTAGATTTTATTTTAGTTTAGAGTTATACTATATTTAACACTATTATTAGGGGCAGTTAGTATAATAGGCAGTAATCTAGCTAAAATTAGTATAATAATAAGACGTTTCGAAAATACAAAAGACCTATAGAAATATAATATAATAAAGTACTTTTAAGTAAGAGTTAATAATATAGTATAAAGTATAGAATAGATAGCTAGACTTATTAGTTTTAAAAGCTAAATATTTTATTATAGGCACTAGATAACCGCCTAATAACTTTATCAGTCCTAAAATTTATACGCCTAGTAATACCTAATTACCTTATATATAATTATAAGTAGTAATTACTAATAACCTCTAAAATAATTACGAGTAGTTACTAATCTATAAATATAGATTAGAGTATAAGTATTATTATATTTAGTAGGGTACTATAACCCTTACTAAAAGAAAGGAGTATAACTTTTAAGAGTTTAAAATTTATATTATTTATATATAATCTTGTTAGTATTGTGTAAGCTATTTAGTATTTATTAAATTCTTATTATTATATTATACTGCGGCTTTATAAAGCTCGCGAAGTACGTTAATTAACTAACTAAAAAGATATAGAAATCTAAAAAAGGGATTAAAAAATTTATTATATTTAGGTAATTTTAATTTATTATATATATTAACTAAGCAGTAACTAAAATTGTTATAAAAATCTCTATAGCCTTCTCTTTAAAAAATTATAATTCACGTATTTTTAGACTTAGTAATTAATTTTATATTAATTTTTAAAAATAGTAACTTTATAGAGTACTCTTTTTTAAATGTCCCCCCCGTAGGGCTACCTAACTATTTAAGAAAAGTGCTTTATCTTCTAAGTAAACTAATAACTAGTTCTTTAATTCTTAAATTAATATATTACTAAATAAAGTTATATTAAATTACTAGTCTATTACCTAATTAGGCCTAGTTTGCTACGCTAAGCCTATTTAGATATAAATTTTTATCTTATCTAACTTTAGATAGGTTTTTTTTTTTTTAAATAAGCCTTTTATATTAAGGCTACCTAACTATTTAAGAAAAGTGCTTTATCTCCTAAGTAAACTAATAACCGGCTCTTTAAGTAACTAATTAAATATAGGTTATATTACTAAATTATATTATATTAAACTACTAATCTATTACCTAATTAGGCCTAGTTCGCTACGCTAAGCCTATTTAGGAATAGATTTTTATCTTGTCTAATATTAGATAGTAATTTAGCCTAAAATATCTTTAAATATAATATATTCTATATAGGGATTTTAGCTTTTCTATAATTTTATATTAATTTTTTAGTAATACTCTATACTTCTAAAAATTTTACTTTTTACTAGTAAAGTAGGCGCGTTTAAAAAATACTATAATAAGAAAAAAAATTGAACCCTTAATATATAAGAAGACCTTAAAAATGTAAAGAATTTTAGTATTTCTAGACATATACCCACTATACCACCCCGCTAACTTTAGATAGTAAGATATACCTAAAAATATAATAAATTTTATATAGAAATTTTAGCTTTTTTATAATTTTATATTAATTTTTTAATAGTACTCTATACTTCTAAAAATTTTATTTTTTACTAGTAAAGTAGGCGTATTTAAAAACTACTATAATAAATAAAGGAATTAAACCCCTAATATAAGAAATAATAATAAAAATTTAAAAAATTTTTATAAATTTAAATATTTCTAAATATTTATTTACTGTGTTACCCCATCGTTGGTTTAATTAGGAAATAAAGTACTTTCTTTAATAGTTAGGTAGCCTTAATATAAAAGACTTATTTTTTTTTTAAAAAAAATAGAGAAGTAGAATAATATACTATAAAAAAATATTAATAATTATATTTTATTATACTCTAATTATTACTAAGTAGTTATAAAAGTATTTACTAATTATTATAAATAAGTTAATAAAAATATAGACTAGTCTACTAGTAAAATAATAGTATAAAAATATATATATTATTATAATTTATATAGGTACGAGGAGGCGTATAAATAAGAAGATAATAAAAGTACTATACTAAGCTATATATAATTAGTAGTAATACGTATTCTCCTATAAAAAAAAGCTCTAATAAAGAGAATAAAATTTAGTATAAAAAATACTATATTAAACAAATACTAAAGTTAGGAAACCTAAGGAGTACTATAGTAAATACTATTAATATATTATTTACTAGTTTATTATTAAAATTATAAATATTTTACAATTTTATGTTTTATTAATAATTATATAATTAATATAATAATAATATATATTTATATATATATTTGTATATTAATCGAACAAATAGTGTGGCTGTAGTGGCTCGGGGCGACCAAAAGGGGTTTCAAAAAAGGAGGAGTATATATATACCTTCATACTTAATGTGTCGAAAAATTCAGGTAAGGCTAGGTCGAAAAATGTATTTATATATTAATCGAACAAATAGTGTAGCTGTAGTGGCTCAGGGCGACTAAAAGGGGTTTTAAAAAAGGAGGAGTATGTGTATGCCTTTATTATAATAATATATATAAATAATATATATAAAGGTATATACATACTCCTCCTTTTTAAAACCTCTTTTAGTCGCCCCGAGCCACTACAGCCACACTATTTATCTGATTAGTATATAAATATATAAATAATATATATACTAATATAATATAGTATCTATTATTATATATATAATAATAAGCTAATTTTATACTTTAACTGTAAAGTTATAATAGCTTAAAGTAGGGTCCTAAAAGAATTTTTTTTTACTAATTTTTATTATTTTTAAACTTTTTCGTAAGTAGTCCTTAAGAAATTAAAAGGAATTTATTAATTTTTCTTTTTAAAATAATATTTTCTTCGCATTTTTAGACTTACTAATTACAAAGTTATACTAATTTAAAAAGGGTATCTATTTTATTTAGTCTTTTTTTATCCCCCTATAATACTACGAATTATTTTTAAGTATTAATACTACTTCTTCTATTATTAATACTAATAATATATATTTAATAATTATTCTTAAAGCGTATAGTAAAATTTAAGCTCTTTTTATAATACTTTTTTTTTTATAAGTAATAAAGATACGACTATAGTAAACGCTTACTAGTATATCTATTTTATTTATTTAGAAGTAGTTAATATAGAAGTTTATTTTAAAATTATAAATATTTTTAATTTTAAGTACTGGCCTAAGTGAAATTAGTTAATTAGATTATTTATAAAATAAAGTAATTAAAATTATAAATACTAGATTAATAATATTAGTTCTTTTAATAGATTAAGTATAAAGGTATATATATACTCCGCTTTTTTTAAAATCCCTTTTAGTCTCCCCAAGCCACTATAGCCACACTATTTATTCAATTAATATATAAATATATATAAATAAAAATATTAACTATTATTAAACGCTATACTACTTATATATATATAGACAAAGTAAAAAGTAATAAAAATAAACATAATTTCTATTTTATATAAAAATAATATTAAAAAAGTAACTAATAGATTATAATAGTAGTTGTTAGTATATAAGATTTATTTTTTAAAATAATAGTATTAAGAAATAAAAAGTAGGTCTAAAACTTAGTCTAGAAGTATAGACGTAGTAAAAAAACTCGCTTAAATGCTAACCTATATACGTAATAATTAAAAGCTAGAATAATAGCTAACGAAAAGTATAGTTACTATTTATAGTTTCTTAATTAATTATAAGTATACTAGTTAGCCGGATAAATAATAGTATAAAATATATCATATTAAAATTATTAAATAAGAAACAAAAAACTAACTAATATATAATTTCTAGACTAGGCCTAGGACAACTATAAAATATTTAATTAATAGAAGAAGATCATTTCGTAGTCATCTAGCTAGATTATTAAGCACGGATTTCTCTCAAACCGCCACCACTTACTACCCACCTTACGATACGTTCTTTAGCAAGGCAAACTCCTAGCTCCGACGGCGTTTTGCTGGTAAGCGGCAAGAATAAACAATGAACACGAAGGATGCCTCGCAACACTGTGGGATGCGTAATATGTGGGGGTGGTATCAATGAAGGAGAGCCTCGCTGGATGAGCGAATTCAGAGCGTGTGCGTTGCGACGACCCGAGTTGCGTGACCTCGTGAACTAATTGGTTTTATACTTTAGTATATACGGACGACCACGACTGGACCAATGTCCGACTGTCTGACGTCGGCACACGAGGTCCCACACACGATTATGCACCTCGAGACTCATCTTCAAGTTACCATGGCCCAAAGCTGGATTCGAGCACTCTGATAGACATATGGCTGCTTAAAGCCAATTTTCGTAACCCCCTTCCCGCACCGCCTCCTGCCCTCACACAAACTGCTTGGGGATTTCCATTTCATGCCTCATGCTGGGATCTCATGGTCAAGCTGTTGGACCAGGAAGACATGGATAAGCGTTGTCTCTTCGATATTCTCCTGTCGCTTCCTCAGCAGCAAGGCTACCTCGATTGGGGCCATGATTACGGCCGTCTACTATGCACTCAGGTGGATGTCAGTCTGCTTCTTCCTGGGGAGGAGCGCGTTTTAGGCGGGTTGGATTATGACAACATGCCACGGGCCTACACTGGTCTTCCGGTTTACACTTTCGATCCTCTGGCTATACCAGACCTCCTGGCACTCCGTAATAGTTGTTTGACATTTGTCGACCACGAGACTACAGCTCGGAACTCCACTACCAAGGTTCACACCAAACACGACTCCTTCCGAAAACTCCCTGTCGAGATCATGCAGATGATTCTGAATATCCTACAGTCTAGAGATGTCCTGCACCTTAAAATGGCTTCTTCCGTCGTCGCCGCAACACCTCTACCTGACTCATTCTGGGCCTCTCGGTTCCTTCCCGGCCACGAATTCGAGTACATTTTCGAGGCTCGCCACTGTATAGGACACTCCTTCTCCTGGCAGAGATTCTACCTTGGAGTCAAGAACCTCCTTGGCGACGCAAGCCTCAGAAACAGACGGCGCATTTCGAAGCTGATTTTCCCGCTATACGTAATCTACTATCTGAATACTCGCTCAGCACTTGTTCCGGCACTCCACAGCAATCCTTTTTTGAACCAAACGAAGCACTCTTGAATGAGGAATCATGGACGAGTGCTTCTCGTGCTGTAATCGATCCCGAAGACTCTTTCACATCGGGCTGTAGGTTTCTCCGACTCCGACGAATACGTCTCCCCAATATGCTTACGGCGGTATTCATCTCTTTCATCGACTTTGGAGACAAACAATATATTTCAGGCATTCGATTCCAGCAACATGGTAAAGTTGATACGTGTCTCGGATATATTCAACGTAGTCATGAGTCCCTTCTCGATTTCGTATGCCCAATGGGTAATGAAGGCAATCTCCATATATCTAGATTCATTCTCGCCATGGAGCTGAGAGGCATACGCGGAATACCTTTGTTAACCACTGATGGCGCATCCAAGTGGTTCAGTGAACATGAAGGAATTCCCAAGAAGCGTTTGACAATTGGCGCAGGTAGAGTGCAGCTATTGAAGGCAGGATTAGATGTAAGTTATTCCTCCCTGTTTACAAAATGCTTTCCAGACTAAAACCTGGGGAGGCGATGAAGATTGTGTCGCTGGCCGTGTCAGGGTGCACATCAACGTCCTCTGTAAAACCTTCATCGCTGCGGGACGAGGCCTTCTGGCTGCCAGTTGTTCCTCCTGAGGGGCTTTTATTCAACGATCACTGCAGGGACAAGGCTTGGGTAGTTCGCACGCAAAGGCCCTACAATATGATTTTGTTCGGTGGCAGGCGCGGGGAAAACCTGTCGAAACTGGTCCAAGTCGTTGCGTGGATCGTTGGCTTCGGTCACATATACGGCATCGATTTCAAGTACAATACCGAAGTTGACGGACGGAAAGTCCATACATTAGGTCGCTCAGGCCCTTTTTCCGACGCAGAACCACGGCTAGAGGCTCCTCACGATAGCTCCGTGGATCAAAGAATTTCGTTTGATATCGATGGCCCTGGCGGAGAGAGGATCAGTCGCGTCTACCTGCAGAATGAAGAATCCGGAGATCTCAACGGTTTTCGCGTACGTAATCTCTACCTTGACTGAAAAGTTCCACGACTGCTAAGGTGGCTAACTAGTCTAGCTCTGCACTAATCGTGGGCTGGAGGTTACAATCCCTTCGCCCAGAAGCCAGACAGATGACGATGAGCCACCGTTCGTCTTGGTCGATGCCGCTCAGACAGAGGTTATCGGCCTTTACTCCTTGCTGGTAAATCTGCTCCAATGAGCAATTACTAGAAATATCGTTAACAGTAAATTACAGGAAACTGCTGTCGTTTTCAGCACTCTAGGTGTAATCTCGTGTGAGTCTTGTAGAAAAGATAGTTGGGCATAGGACGCATGCGTGGTGCATCCACGCCCAAAGCGGCGGCACAAATCCGCCAAAAACTGCGCCGGATATCAGGAAGGGTCAAATTCCCTTAACAAGTTCTTAAACTCGCTCAAACAGAGCTCCGTTAAAACTAGTTACTAGCGCTATTTTTGTTCCCATAGCAACTGACTATCTGGAAACTATCCTCTTTTAGATAACCCAGTACGAGAGGTACGCCAGGACTTCGTCCAAAAGCGATAACTCAGTGAGGGAACGCAGTTTGGTGGTGGTAAGCCGGAAAGCAGTGAATTTAAAAGCTCTCTTCTACATAAACGCTACTAATATTTAAGCTTTCCTAGTCTTAGCTATAATATCATTATGAAAGTAATAATATATAGCATAGTGTTATCCCTTTAAGAAAGTCTAAACATTCTAAAACCTCCCTTAACTCTCTTTTCTTAGTCACTACTTTTACGGAGCGGCGACGCAGCTTTAAAAGCAAAATATCCCTAAGTAGAGAATAAAATCCTGTAGAGGAAGTAGGCCGCTTCTAGGTGAGCGGAGGTTGTGGAATTAGACTGTCGGTGCCAGGTTAGAGGACTTCGCCGTCTTGCCTTCTCGCCACATGTTTGTGCGACATAAGATTATTATTGTTTGTTTTATTAAAACCCTATTTAGCTCCTATTCCCAGTTCTATAAGGGCGAATCGGTGTTACTTTAGGAAAAATCTCCCTTTTAGGGGCAAAACCTTGGTCCCGCCATTTAGGCATAAGAGAATAAAAAGGAGCAAACCGCCGAACGCGTGTAAATGCAAGCCAAGAAACAGCTTCACCACCTGCAACCGTCTAGGCATGAAAAGTTAGATAACGCAGTCCGTATAGGGAAAATGATACGGACGAGACGGGGCAGGCGGTGTTAGCGGCGGCCGAAAAATGCCTCACAAGAAATTCGTTGAGGTCCAATAAGAATAGTTGGCGTAGGCGAGGGAGGTGCGGATAAAGGGAGGAGAGTAGACAGAAAAGGTTCGGGAGAGGGAGAGAATGACGGCGGAGGGAGCACCTTTAATGGAAGGTCGAGGTCGATTACTTTCTTAGGCTTAGCGAAAACTCATAAGCGAGGTCCGGATTGCCTGAATAGGGTGCATCCATTTCCTAATACACAGTTGCCGTCCGATTATTTACGCAATAAATACTGTGTAGGTTTGTGCATAAAGCGGTAAGGCGAAAGAGGAAGGTGCGTTATAAATAGGGTGGCGAACGGGTTGGGGTCGCACAGGGCACCTAGGGTCGTATGTAAGTAAGAATAAGTAAGGAATATTAAAGTCTTTTTTAAAAAGTATTTACTATATTTATATATTAATTAAATAAAAAGTGTGACTGTAGTAGCTTAGGGCGACCTAAAAGGAGGTTTAAAAAAGGAGGAGTATGTGTATACCTTTATTAAAGTATTTACTAACGTTTTAAATATAATAAATCTTTTTTTAATATATTAAGTATAAAGGTATATATATACTCCTCCTTTTTTAAAACCTCTTTTAATTACCCCTAGCCACTTCAGCTACACTTTTTATTTAATTAATATATAAATATAAAAATATAATTAATTTAATAATAATATAATAATAAGAGTTTTAGTATATAGACTAAAGTTAAATTATAAATAATAAAAAATATAGTTTATATTATTAAGTATTACGTAATTTAAAATTTAAATATATTTTCTCTTAAAATATTAAATTATATATATTTATATATAAATTAAATAAATAGTGTGGCTATGGTGGCTTAGGGCGACTAAAAGGGGTTTTAAAAATGGAGGAGTATATATATGTCTTTATACTTAATATATTAAAAAATTCAGGTAAGGCTAGATTAAAAAAGATGTTAAATTATATAGAATCTAGTAAACAAAAGTATTATTTTTAATTTATATATATAAAATAAAGCCCTATATTTATCTTATATAAAAATTTTATTTTAGTTGTCCCGAGCCACTACAGCCTCACTATTTATTCGATTAGTATATAAATATAAAAATTTTATAATTATAACTATTATAATTAAAAAGTTATATAAGACTTTTTAAAATATTTTAGTATTTTAGTAGTAAGTAGTCTAAGCTTTATAACTTTAATTTAACTCTAACTCTAATCTAATTATTAGTATATTTATAAAGAGTAATATAATAATTTATAGTTACTATATTAGAACTAATTAACGTACTTCGCGAGCTTTATAAAGCCGCGACATAACGTAATAACGAGAACTTAATATCTATATTAAAACTAAAGCTTATAACTAAAAATATAAAAATAATTAATTAACTAATTAATTTTTTAATAATAGTATATTTTAAAACTACTATTATTTAGTTAAATACTATTATATTTTATATATATTTATTTAAATTTTATTATTATATATTAATATTAAATATTTTTATAGGCGGGGTGGTATAGTGGGTGTATATATCTAAAAATACTAAGATTTCTTAAGTTTTCGAGGTCTTCTTACGTATTAGGAGTTTAATTCCTTTTTTTATTATAGCGTTTTTTAAACGCGTTTACTTTACTAGTAAAAAGTAAAGTTTTTAAAAATATAAGATACTACTAAGGAATTAATATAAGACTATAAAGAAGCTGAAATTCCTATATAGAATACGTTATATTTAGAGGTATTTAGGCTAAATTACTATCTAAAGTTAGATAAAATAAAAATTTATGTCTAAATAGGCTTAGCATAGCGAACTAGACGTAATTAGGTAATAGATTAGTAATTTAATATAACTATTTAGTAATATAACCTATATATATTAGTTAGGAATTAAAGAGCTGGTTATTAGTTTGCTTAGGAGATAAAGGACTTTTCTTAATAATTAGGTAGCCTTAAATATAAGATTTATTTTTTTTAAAAAAAAAACAAATGTTTTTATAGTTTATAATATTATAATAAACTTATTAAAAAAAAATTATATATAAAAGTATAAAAATAATTATTTTTTAATTTATTATTATTAATACTATTATAATAGAATAATATAAAAAATTATATTTATAAACTTTATACTATTTTTTTTAAACAGAGATTAATAAGTATTATTATTATTATAATACTTTTTTAATATATTAAGTATAAAGGTATATATATACTCCTCCTTCTTTAAAACCCCTTTTAGTTACCTATATAGCCACTACAGCCATACCCTTTTGTTTAATTAATATATAAATATACTATATTATTATAATATTTTCTATATTTTATTAATATTTCTAACAGTATTTAAATTTAGTATAATAATAGTTTTAAATATATAATTTTATATTTATTTATAAAAGTTATATTAACTTTATATATATTATATTTTTTATTTAATATAGGTAGGCGGAATAGAGACACTATAACTAAAATATATTAAATATAAAATTTTTAGAATTTTATTATAAATAGTAAAGTATTTATTTAACTAATAATTTATTAAACTATAGTAATAATAATAGTAAGTATTAAATATATATAAAAGTAATATTAATATTATAAAGTTATATAAAACAAAATATTTAAAAGTCTAGTATTTTATATATTTTCTTTCGTAGTCTATAAGTAGAGTAGGTTATTAATAGTTTTAGTAGAGTATATAAATTTAAAAAAAAATTTTTTATTAATATAAAATAGTATATTAATTTAATTTCGTTAAGTTATTATATTTTAAATATATTATATATATAAGACTTACTTTTTTTAGTATATTAAATATAAGGTATATATAAACTTTGTTTAAAAAAAATTTTTTTTTGTTATTTTAAACTACTATAGCTATACTATTTATTTAATTAATATATAAATATATATATTATAAACTTATTAATTAGTATTATTATATATATATTTATATATTAATCAAATAAATAGTGTGGCTGTGGTGGCTCGGGGCAACTAAAAGGGGTTTTAAAAAAGAAGGAGTATGTGTATACCTTTATTAGTATTATTATAATTTATTAAATTTAATTTAGTACGATTAACTTTATTTAATATAATTTAATTTTTTATTATTATTTATAGCAATTCTAATTATTATACTAATATATATAAAATTATTTTAAAAAAGTTTTATTACTAATACTAACTTTAATTTAAAATATTTTTAAAATATAATAAAATTATAAATAATTATAATTAATACTATAAAGGTATACACATAATCCTCCTTTTTTAAACCCCTTTTAGTTACCCTAAGCTACTATAGCCACACTTTTTATTTAATTAATTTATAAATATATATAATTAATACTATAATAATTTAAATATTTTATTTTATATCTAATGTATTTGTTAAAAAAATAACTTAATATTTATAACTATAAGAATTAATTAGTCTAATATATTTTTAATATAATAAAAGGAATTTATATAATATAAATAAATAATATTTTTAATAAAAAATTTTAAATATTACTAACTCTATAATAATAATTTTATTAAATTTTTAAAAAAAATTTATATAATAAAATTATTATAAAATAGCTATATAAAATTTTATTAAATTAGTAAATATAAAGAAAGTGTACTATAATTCGTATATAAAAAATAAATAAATAATTTTATTAAAATACCTAAAAGTATTCCTTAATATACGTTACACGATAAAATTATTAAAAGGAAATTAATATTAGAGATTATAGTACTTACGAACTTAAAAAGAACATAGTATAAATTAGACACAATAGGTATACACGAGTCAAGACCTTCTATCTACGTTTATAGTAGAGAATTATTCCTTACTAATATACGCGCGCTATAGGCTAGTAGTACTAATATTTTTATAGCGGTCTATCGCGATTATCGCCGCTTTATATAGGCAGATATAATCAGGTGTATCTGCATGTGTGGCCAACATACTAGTCTCGTGTTTACACTTACAGGGGGGGGGGGGGGGGGGGGGGGTGGGATAGTTTTGAAATCATTATATCTAATATATTTTTTTCTTTT